>JAJOOH010014603.1:0-28587 GCA_029582605.1 Solanum gracilifrons | reverse complement strand
CTTGCTCTTGCTATAAACTTTATCGTATTTCTTAATCAACATACTTCAACTACATATATATGTCAATGGTACTTAAAAATAAGTGCTGCCACAGGTGGTAAACACAACTAGTAGCTACCATTCAGTATATTTCAGCACTGGAATATCACCCTATTTAGTTGTTTCTCATTCAAAAAAAAAAAAAAAACTCACTGCTTGCTCTTGCCATGATGCAAAAACTCACTGCTTACATATGAATAAGGTTATTAGTAGCAATATTTTTGAAAATAAGTGATAGATCAAATTCCTTAAATTTCCATTGAATGTCAAATTCCTTTTACAAATACTGTTGTTCGAATATACGTCTTTTCTTCGATAAAGCCGCTGCCAAGTTCATCAAAAGGGAAGCTAATATTTAGTTAAAGCCTAATGGGGTCGTAAGCCCAACGCATATACCAACAGATTACAGCAAATTTAGCCCCAAAATGATCGAATATAGGCCGAAGTCAAACTGTCTTTCTTAGTATGTTTGTGATCACTAGCAATATTGTGAATACTTTTTGAATAACAAATTGGAGATTTTGAATAATTTTCTTCTATATTGAGATATTCAGTTCAGTTCTTTAATTATTTAATTTTGAAATATGACTGTTTATTTTAGGCAAACTTAGGACTTTGTAAGATGACTTAAGGATTTCTTATATCCATTCATAGTTGTTGAACAAGTTTCCCTGAATCCAAGTTTTTGAATTTGAACTGACCCTTTGGTTCAAAATCTTAATTCAGATTAAATTGTTAAGTAACAATTATTTTTGAGATTTTAATATTTAATTATTTTTTAACTTGAAATAATATGAATGCTTTAAATTCAAGACTTCACGTTGAAGCAAGCACGTCGTGCTTCGAAAAAAATTAAAAAAATTATTTTTTTTGTTCTACTTTAATTTAATTAGTGTAGAATTTTTTCGAAATTATGGAATCTTTTTTAGCTATGACTATTAGTTTTAAATTCATATTCTTTAGTTATTACTTTATTATTTTGAATGTCAGTAATATTCGTTTATATCTTGTAACTACTTTGAGTAAAAATTCAACGATTGATGACGAAAAATACTTTAATTATGAACATCTTAATGGACCTCTTCATATTAAATTTGCGCAGACAAAAAGTAATTAACAACTTAAGTATCTCAAAATCATAGTAAACTTTAATAAACTTTTTAAATTTTACCTATCACAAAATTAAAATAAAAAAAATTTAAAATATTGGACCCGTGTTAGCAAGGACACCCGTGTCTAGGATATGTGTATGAATTGAAGAAAACTAATCGATTGTTTTCTTATATACTAAAAAATTTCATATTGCATTTCAAAATATCTAGAACTTGAGGATCAAGATCAACATATCTTTGCTGCTTGAAAGTATAGATCAAAAAATGATTTTACAAAAATCGACAACAATTTTTATTTGTTTTTAATTTTTCAAGTTTGTGAAAATACTGAGGTAATGCTGCATCACTGTTTGATGAGACATTTTTGTGTTGTTCAAAATTTTTCAAAGGAATACAAAATTCGTTGTTATCGTCAATTTTTTTCGCGCGTCCAGTTTTAATACAACTCTAAATATTATATATTTTATGTTGGAAAATGTTGGAAATCACGAAAATCTCATACCTTGAGTCATATTTATGGGCTATGGCATTATCTTTAAGAATATTTCACCGGTTAAAGTGCATTCCTCAAAATTAATTAACAAACACTTATAGTATTAAATTAGGAGTCAGATGCTAACAAAGATTTATTTTAAAGAAAACCAGCAACACAAAACAAGAAGGAAAGTATTTCTTTTTTATAAGTTGAATCCAAATTTTATTATATATAGATCGAGCAACAGAAAATATGTGCTACCATATACACATATTTTGACCAAATGCCCAGATTTAAGTTGAAAAAACCGTTTGACTGCTCCAAATTATCTTATTAGGAAAAGCTTATTAAGCCAATAAAATAAATATAATCAATGTCTTAATTGATAGCAAAATAATGGCTAATGAAGAAGAGGTTATCAACTATTAGTAATTATGGGTAGAATAGAATAAATAATACGATTAGTATTATTATTTTTGAGATATAATATCATCTGATTTTAATCATATTAACGGCAAAAAATTGATTGAAAATTACATTTGGGGTGAATTAATATATAGATTATTTGCATGCCTAAATTAAAAGATAGTACTTACTAATTACTAGTTTGTTTCATAAAAGGTAAGGTATGATTACCACAATCTTGATACAATAATGTCTACACTATCTATTATGGAAAAGAAATAAATATGAGTATTGTGTGCTAGCTATAAGAACCACCCTGCATCATAACTTAGAAAATGTATTTGAAGATGAACTTCATTAAAACATTAATAGTATTTTTTGTTATCTCTCTCTCTTTTGGAACTTTTTCATCGGGAGATTTGATAGAAGATGTTTGTCGAATGTCTAAAGACTTCAAAACATGCATCAATTCTCTTAGAGCGGATCCTAAAAGTTCTTCGACTGATAAAAAAGGTTTGGTGCATATTCTTCTTCAACAATGTTTATCAAAGACAAAAACTATTTACAATGAAATTGCAAGTTTACTAAAGCAAGCAAATGAACCTGTTCTCAAGGAATGCCTTCAGATTTGTAAGGTAAATTATGATGAGTCAATAGATGCTGCTACGGCATCAATTAAAAAATTTGATGCAAATGACTTTTTTGAGGCGAGAAGTTTTGCTTCTGCTATTGTGAGTGGTCCAGTCACTTGTGAAGACACATTTAATGAACCACCTGTTAGAGAATTTCCAATAAAATCAGAAAGTGATGATTTGAGGAATTTTATTAGTTTAATATTGAGTTTGCTAAAGCAATTCAAAAATTAATTTGTACCTGGCATTGTCATTTGAATTTATAAAATGTTTCCTTGATTACATAATGATTTATGTTAAAATGTACTTTTATCATGAGTTATTCGTCTTTTTCTCTCTTTAATTCCTCCATATATTATTTCTCTATGTTAATTATATATAATATTCTTATTTTTGTAGGACAATTCGCATAGTTTATGTTCCTGATTAATTCCCAAATAAGATGTACATTGTTTTATTTTAATATTAAATTGGTTTATTTTTTATATCATTAGAACATTAATCAAGCTTGGAAATTCATATGCATCTATGATTACATTAAGAAAATTGGAAATATTCGGACTAAAGTTATGAAATTGTATTTTAAGGATTTGAAGGTTGATTTGAACTTGATTTTTTTAATAAAAATTTTATATTTGAGTTTTTTATGTTTTGTGTAATCTAATTGTAAAATAAATTCCAGTTCTGCCCTTATGCGCTTGTGATTGATTTTTAAACCCAAAATAGAGGTATAACTCTATAACAATAGGGGTGCGGCGTCATTGTCTTCTGTAAGTTATGTATTTGATCAGATTGGACTCTTTTGGAGGAAGGTTATACAAATACATATGTATATCAGTTACATATATACAATTATCTAACCAATATACATATACAATTCACCTCTCTTCCACTCTCTGCCCTCTCTCGTTCGCCTCTCTCCTCCCTCTCCCAATTAATCTAGCTCACCACTCTCCTCTCAATAACATGTAATTACGAATCGTACTTAGCAAACTATAATTATGGAGCTAATTAAGCTATTTTTGAGTGGCTATATGTGAAAGTTCCCCTAACAAATATTGCAACAACTAAATTACCTGCTGCAACTTTTTGGGTTTCCGGCCCACTGCCTGTCCAAATTATTTGTGGACCATTAGGTCCAAAACATTAAATTTGAATGACTACAGCTGTTAAATAATCATGGGATTTTAGCCCATTTCTTGCTTAGTCCTTTGGGCTTATTGTAGCAATGTATATCATCAATCATCACGTATATCACTTTTTCACACCTGTATATACTAGCTTCCTTAAATCTGTATATTTGCTTCCCTTACACCTGTTCCTCAAAAAATGGGCTGACAGAAATACAAATGGTCTTCAAATTGGGTCCAGTTCCCTTGGTGTTTCTTCATTGATAATTAATGAATACGAGACAAATGAAAGATTCAATATTTCAGTGAGAATTTTTAATTGTGAGAAAATGAAATAATTAGCTAATCAGATGTTTATATTCATCATTTAAAGAAACAAGACAGATACATATTACTAGCTATTTTTGTAATTTTAAAACTAGTAAGAACACAATTCTTAATGTTATTTAAGAAAAATCTAAATAATGTGGAATGTTGACGGGAATCCACTTATCACCATTTATGAGACGCCTGACAGTAAAATTCATTGCAATATTCGGATCCGTAGTGACAGATGCCCATGTCACGCGTGCCTTTGTAACAACACCCGGTCCTCTATTTTTGTACTCGAGATAATATGGCCGGCGAGGAGCAATAGATTTATTTGCAGACACAATCCATTCAATCCATCCTCTAGGGTCTACCAATTTATCGATATAACTTTCCATTATCATAGTCCGGGAGAACTTGCCCCATGGTCGACCAAAATAAGTAGTGACACTGCTCAAATCTTGGGCAGCCTTTATAGTGCAATTTTGAAGCACTATTCCACTTGTAGAGTCTTCATCTTCTCTGTGTTGCGCGATGATTGTGTTATATTGTGTGTCTAACGGAACACGTGCTACAATCAAGCAGTTTTGGAACACGGCTGTTGCGTCACCACATATAAAATCTACCGTGCCATATATTTCACAATTCCGATAGAATTGCATGTACATTTTTGTATAAAGAGTGTCTTGATACCCTTCAAAACGACATCTATAGAAAGAAGTCGTATCTGCTTCTACCCTCAATGCCACTGCCTGATGCTTTATGGGTCCGGCATTATTTCTAAAAGTTAAGTCTTGGGCTGTGAAGCCATTGCCAAGAATCCCTGCAAATTAAATAAGAAGAAACAATTATAATTCATCAAAATTAATAAAATGCATGTATATATAGAGAGAAGGACTTACCAACGGTTGCGGTATCATAGGTTTTGTTTCCGTTGATAAAACTTCTATTACCCGTTATTATCGTAGTATCCATCCCATCTCCGATCAAGACTATATTAGTCTTCTTTTTATCAACTCTAATATATTCCTGATACGTTCCTTTCTTGATTTTTATGAAGAATGGCTTGACACTGTGATCAGGGGCCGCCAATATTGCTCCAGCAATTGTGTTGAAATTCCCGATCCCATCTTTAGAAACAACCGCGTTATAAGGTGTTTCTGTTATCAGTTGGCTTTGAACACATACAACTATAGTTGCAATAACAAATAACACCATTATATTCCCTGCATTGGAAATTTAAAAAAATCTGATCAATTTATGGACAAGAGTTACAACTACATTAATCTAGAGATATGGAAGAAGAATACCGCAAGAACTATTCGAGATGGCCATCGAAAAGGTGATGATCATAAAAGAAGTGAAATTCTTTTAGTCACCGAAGGTGACGAGCATGCAACAATTCTTCTTGGTAGTGGAAGAGTTCTACTCTTTCTTAATATTGTAGTATTGTCAAACTTAACAAAATCCCCCTCCTTTATATTGTAGTACTAAAGGTATACTTTTTCTTGTATGTTTTTATTGTAAATTGTCATTTTTAAAGGCTCCTTTTTTGGACAACTAAATATCATCTTCATTGAATTGAATTTTTCTAGTACAATTACTTACCTAGGTAATATGTAATTGTAGTAACATTTTAATCCTTAGCTTAGTTATGGTATTGCTTTCTTCTTATTATCTTTTCTTATTTGAAGGGAATCAACTTATGACTTTTATGAAATTTTCATTTTGTGAAGATACAATCTTGTGATTTCTTCATTTCTTTTTAAAAATGATATTTTAGTTTTTGTAATATTCTCCAAAATAAGTGACTTTTTTTAAGATATCAAGAAGATATTATTATTTGTTTTTTTCTTCAAAGTTACTCTTTACCTAAAATGCAACAGAGAAATTTTTAAAAAACTAGATGGAGTAGGGGAAAATGGGAAGGAATTACATGTTATAAATGACAGTAAAGCAAGTTAAGATTAGTCTTTTCTTTTGTTTTCACCTCCAATTTATTATCTTGTAATCGTTTCGTATTTAAATTTTTATATTTTGAATTCCTTAATAAAATTTTTTTGTCTCCGTCACTAACACGGATTGCTCGATGCGCCAAAGTAACTATAAAATGGAATTGGGATTGGACATTTTATTGGTGGATATTTGCCTATAAGTCATATTAACCTTTCGATAGTTGACCACGCATAAAAAAAGTCTAAGAATTTTTTTTAGTACGATTTCGTAATCTTTCTCCTTTCCTAGTCGGGTTGCTTAGATGTTAAGCACCCTACAATCTTAAAGTTGTAGGTTCGAGTTATCAAAGAAGCAAAAAGATAGTAATGTGTTAATACGTGTGCTCGTTATACTTGTAGTAATGTGGCTTTCATTTCACCCTGTATCTATAATTGGACTCGTCATTTTTTTAACCCTTCATATCTATACGATTTATTTAGTTTACTCCATGACTTGTCATCTTTATTCTTTATATTAATAGTAAAAAAAAAAAATCTTCACTTGCACGTTAATTTCAAATTTTGCACCCATATGAGAATTGAGTTATTGGATAACACAAAGAATAGATTAGTTGAAGAGCAAATGTTCAACAAGTTGGAGTGAGTCACTGTCATTTTTACTAAAGAATGAGAATACATATATATTAGTAAAAGTCTAGCATGAACTCTTCAAATTTATTTTACCTATATATAGGTGAATTATTATCATCATACCTTAAAAAGGGTATGTTATATTGTTGATAGTCACAATCATGTAACACAACTTTGATACAAAAGTTGGTGAAAAAGTGCATGATTTCCAAGTGATAGTGACTAAGGAAATATATATATATATTAAAGTTTTTATTAAGAAAGTATATTTTTAGACACGATTGAGACCTGAATGGACGGTAATTAATTTGATGACGTTCAAGATATTATACATCACCAATCGATCGAAAGATGAATTTTCCAATAGTAGTGATTTTTGTGTTACTAGGGTGGAAATTTTGCATTTTTTTTGTTAGAAAACATAATTAAGTTACTTTAGTGAAAAGAAATCACAAATTGTACTAGTTGAAATAATTTGATTCATGATCGTGTTTGAAATTTAAGTTAAAAAATATATCTAATTAATAATAAATAATAATGTTGGAAATTGATTAAGAAAAGAACGTCAATTTTACTGGTCAAAGCCAAATGTCATTTTCATTTTCTTGGTTTTTGTAGCATTTGGACAACTTCTTACGGAGCTCGTGAGTTTTATGAATTTATACATTGGGTATATATCAAGTCTTGAATCATTTCAAAATGAATTTTGAGAGAATTTGAAAATCTTTTACAATTTCGCTATCCTAGGTTTAAAATCAACATCGAAGCGTTGAATGAAATGAGCTGAAGAAATTGAATGAAGTAGCTTTCAAAAACACATAGTAGTTTCACTCGAACTTAGATACATAGAGAAGGAGTTGAACGCAATGAAAAGAGACATTTCTGTGATGAAAGACACCACAAAGTTACTATAGTTATTGCATATTTGATCTCTTTTCTGTATTAATTGGATTCAACATTTAATATATACATAAAATAAATTTTTAACCCTATATATACAATGTAATATTTTTGATTTTTGATTTTCTTTTTGGATCGCCCCCATAAATCAAGATATAAAAACAGGATATGTGACTTTCATGTTGATTATCACCTACAAGCTCTTTATGCACGGTCCTAAATTGATCTAAGAGTGTTAATTGGGCCGAGTCCTTCTAGGATCAAACCGGAGCCGGTAGTAGCTCGGACTAAACCAACCCAAGACTTATGGGTCGTGACGTGTCAATTGACCTTGAAGATCTAGAACCGGCTGAGCACAAATGTTAATCGATAATTGAAATTGGTTGAACTAATACTATTTGTGATTTGATAGTACCAGATTAACCAACCCGACCCTATTGTTTAATTTAAATTTTAAAATTATATTTAACATTTATGAAGTACTTAAAAAAATACTTTTAAAAAAATTATAAGAAAATATTTTTTAGTTGAAACCCGAACCAATATGGCCTATGGCCAGAACTACGCAAGCTACAACAAACCCAATAAAACTCGAATTGGTAGGACCCGGTAACCCCAACCCGATTTCCAACCCAAACACAAAGCGTCCGCATTCCGTAATTAGTGAATCGGCCCGATTGCCGGCCTAATGTCACCCTTAAATTAATCTACCAAATACATCCTCTTTTACCTTGAACTTTTGCTTATCATTCATTTCCTCACAATTTATGTGACACTATTTAACTTTCGTACAGAGTTTAAGAAAGAAAGATTTTTTAAACAAAATTATAGTTCGAAATATTCATGGACCATTTGTGCGGCTATAGATGATTTCTCTAAAAATAAAAAAGAAAATTGTAAAGTTAAATATTAAAATGTTAATTGTGACATACCAAGAATGTCATCAATACTGCTTCTTCAAAAAATTTTATTATTATTAATACTAAAATAAATCAGAATACATGAACAGATAAACCACAATTCCACAATTTTCTCCGCACCCTATGCTTCATTTTTTTTTTTATGGATTGTTTGATATTAAATATATGAAACAAAAGGGCCCTAAATACACTATCCAACAAGAGATAGGTAATAATGTATACACAAATTACAAGTTTTATAAGTTGTTAAAAAGTCCTACATTAATTAAAAGAGGATACTTAATACTAGTTTATTTCAAAAGGAAATGATATAATTACCACAATCTTTACTCAATCATATCTACCTAATCTTTTATGGAAAAGAAATAAATATGAATATGTATTGATTTGGCTATAAGAACCACTCGATATATGACTCAAAAAATATATGTATTGGTGAAGATAAATACCATGAAACCATTATCAGTGATTTTTTTGCTTTTTCTTTCTCTTGTAATTTTTTTTTTGGGAGATTTGATAGAATATGTTTGTCAAACGTCTAGTAACTTCAAAGTTTGCATTCACACTCTTAAAACGGATCCTAAAAGCTCTTCTACTGATAAAAAAAGGTTTTGTACGTATTCTACTTCAACAGTGTTTAACAAAGACAAATAGTATTTACAATGAGATCGTAAGTTTACTAGAGCAAGTAAAAAAGCTCGTTCTCATACAATCCCTTCAAGTTTGTAAGGAAAATTATGATAGTGCAATAGATGATGCTACATCAACACTTAAACATTTTGATGCAAATAACCTTTTTGTGGCGAGGATGTCACGACCCAAAAATGGACGTGATGACACTCATCTTATCCCACCAAGACAAGTTAGCCTAAAACTCAACCATTACAATAAAATACGGAAATTTCATAATCAACTCAAAAATACCCCCAAAATCTGGTTGTCACGTATACAAGTCTCTAAAGTATTACAATTGATTCAAAAGAAAAACACAAGTCTCAAATGACCTTGTTTCTAGAATAGAACGAGATCATAAATAGGAGTAAGAAGGTCTGCTGAGATTACAAATAGCTACCTCACAAATCTCCAAGAAGCCTCGAAAAATAAGAGAATGGAAAGTATCGCAAAATCCAGGCTCGTAACCTATAAAAAATTGTAGAAGCAAGGGGTGAGTACCAAACCACACAGTACTCAACAAGTAAACCTCTAAACACAAGCTAAGGGGATAGAATACGAGTACTCCTTACACCCCAACCGAACTTCCACAACTACAACCTGCATAAAACCAGCCCAACCTAATAGTTTATAATTTACAAGCACATATCTCAACAATAACATTCTAACAATCACATATTCTCAACAACAAGCTCAATATTCATCAATCACAACTTCCACAACTACAACCTGCATAAAACCACCCAACCTAACAGTTCATAATTCACATAGCACACAGCTCAACAACAACACTCTAACAATTACATATCCTCAACAACAAGCTCAATATTCATCAATCAAAGTTCCACAGAAAAGCACTCACTAGATCAACAACACACAAGATCAAGTTCACTAATAATAAAGAAGTGCAATGCAATGAAATGCAATGTCAATTATAGTGATGCATGTCTGACCTAAACATACACACCCGCTGCCTCTCAGTCCAGGACCCATGGGGGACATATCTGTCCATGCATCCATCGCGGCGTGCGATACGACCCTCGATAATAGTAACCATCGCGGCGCACGATACGTCCCTCGAAATATAGTATCCATCGCGGGGCGCGATACGTCCCTCGAAATGGTACATCCTCTTTAATTTCTTATTCTTTCTCAATTCATATAACACTTGTCACAACCATGTCTCAGAACAATGCAAATGACATGTTCACACAAAAAATGAGGAGATGACAATTTTCATAACATTGCACAATTCACAACACCACAATCATGATACAACATCAACAATGATTCAACAAGCCTTTCAAACCATTCTCAACACATTATACACAAACAATTAATCACAATGCCTTATATCACCCCTTTTTCATCATTAGAATTAATCAATGTAGACAAGTCAACCCATCACCAAGTCTCATTACCCCAAACGCATATTACAAGGAAATACATGAATTTCATACACTTAACAAGAGTTTAGAAGTCCACTTGCCTCAATCAATCAAGATTTCACTCCGGGACTCGAGCCTTCCCCTTTCGTTGAACTTTCAACTCAAAGCAATCTATTCACATTAATAATCACAATAAGATTTCGAAACTAACAACACCTATATTACTATGTGTCTAGTCTAGACCCAAAAACTCACCCAACTATATAATCAAGTTCCTAAATCTTGATGCCAATTAACATTTCAATTATCATATTCTCCAAATTCAAGTCTAGGGTTAAATCTAAATTTCTCCAAATAATACAACCCTAATAGTTTTCATGTAATATAATATACTTAATATTTGATTACATATCTCAATATATTAAAACTTGGATCATAATATGATAACTATAAGGACATGAAAAAAGCAAAGCCAAAGTCACGGACAATGCCAAACCCCCAGAATAAGTCCATAAAACTTCCTGTACGCATATCATAACCCAAATGGTGAACTTATCATATAACTAGCACCTTCTCTCGTGATTGGCTTACCATTAGCCATTAATGTCAAATCATTGGCCCCAAATTCATATTGAAACAACCTTACTTTGTAAAGGCTCTATTTACTTATAAGTTTTTTTTTTTAATAAAATAATAATAAAAACAACAAATAAGGAAGGAACAACTAGTGATGGAAATAATTTGCAGAATAAAATGTTTCCATCCCACTCATCATCAGTTATCATTGGGAAGTCCACCCTAGTCCCCACTGAACCTCAAAATCAACAATAAAAACAATTCCAATTCCAATTCCTTAACTAATCAATTTAGTATAAGATTGAGTCTAATTATATTTTCAGCAATTAGAAATTATTAGTTGCAGGCATATAGTTGCTTCCAACTAAATTTGCTTACTTCAATGTTGTCGATCTCGCTAGTCTGTGTTAGCCGCACGCACAGGTACATCCTTCATTCTCTTTATTTTCTTTTCTAGATTACTTGAAGTATAAAAAGTGACACACCCTACTATTTATTTTATTTTAATATATATAGGTCAAGTAGTATACTAAGTATATAAGGTATTAAATGAATTATAGACTTGATTCATTAGTAGTAAATTAAATTAATTATCTAAAATTTATCCACAAATTAATTAAATATAACTAAACGAATAGTTCAAAATTTCCAAACCAACTTCACCGACTATATAAAAAAAATGACTCGGGACAATCATCAGAAGGAGTAAAACGGTAATTTTATGATAATTTCCAAAAATGATTTTCCGGGTCATTACATGAGGACTTCTACTTCTGCCGTTGCAAGTGCTCCAATCATTTGTGAGGAATCATTTACCGAACCATTTGTCACGATATCCCAATTAAATAAAAAAAATGATGATTTTCTGAATTTTATTGGTTTAACCGTGAGCTTGTTAAACCAATTATGAAACTAATATGTAATCAACAATTATGTTGTAATGGGTCATTCTGATTTATGCTAAAGTTTATTTACGAGTTATTTGGATTTCTCCCCCCTTTAATTACCTCCATATTTATTATTTATGGTAATAAATATAATCTTCTTATTTTTATAGGACAATACACATTTAGTTTAATGATGTATACACTATCCTGATTAATTACCAAAAGAAGATTTATATTATTTTAACTCAATATTAAATTAGTTTCTTCTTATATATTATTAGTTGCACAATCAACTTCGGAATATCATATCCATCTATGCAACATATTTTTATTCATTTTAATTTCGTCTATGCTACATACTACAATTGAAGTTGGTGAAATAAAATTTTAATTTAACGTTACTAGAAATATAAGTTTCTCTCTCTATGAATTGGTGAACTTTAAAGATAAAATATACATTACTTATATTTTTGAAAATGACAAACTTATCTTAAAACAACTTGATTATTATTTTTTAGAATTTGATAAAACTAATTATTTTAAATTGTTTGAAATTGAAGAAGTTCAACAATTAATCAACATTGTGGAGCGTCGAAATTGGCGTCAATAATTGATACTTTTAGTTCAAAAATAACTAGTCTATAACAAAATAATTATTATATCTTATTAAAATCAAAAAATTAATCGTAAGCATGATAATTACGCAAATAGGCAAACATTACTAATGTATTATTAATACAACTATAGTGTCATATAATTATGAATTACCGTTCGGTTTGATGAAATTTGCTATGAAAAATTGTGGGTATTTGTATAAACCCTATCTGTATATATTTTTGTATTTTAAATTTGTATACGTATTGATAATTTTGTTATTGTATTGTACATATCTATACGTATTTGTGTCTATACAAACTTTCATTTATGGTGTTTGGTTCTATATATTTTTAAATTCTTGGTTGTATATTTTTTTTCGATATACTCACAATACTTTATACGAATCAATTGTACAACTTCAACACTTACATACAATTACTTATTTATCTATATTAATAGTTTGTATACAATACAAATAATTGTATATAATATGTTACTTTGTATAAATCCAAATTGTATAATTTATATTTTTAAAAAAAAAGATATACAAACGAAAATTAGAATAGCAAGTAGAACTATAGCAATGGAACGTAATTATGCAAATTGTCAGAGCGTTATTAAGTTTCATCTCTATTTATGAAATTCTCTCTTTATTATTCCTCAATTCTAACTCAATTTCCAATTAATTCAAGTTTTCAAGAACCTGGTCCGTTAGGTCGTTGAATTATTCTTTCTAAGGTAATTGGCCTTCCCTTTTATTTAGCAACTAAATTTAGTAAAGCAAAATTATTTCTATCTCATTAGAAGATGTTGTCATGACTACATATGTTATAGTTTACTTTATGAGTAAAATTATGACTTTTCCCCCTTTACCTCCATATTCATTCTTTATACTGATTGTTACAATTTAATTATATAAACTTTGTTCCCGATTGATTTTACAAAGAAGATTATTAATAAGTTGTTTTATATTTTAACTAAATATTATTAATTTTTGTTTTTTTATCATTTCCACAATCAACCTCTAGAAAAATTATCACTTTTTATTTACGAAAACACTCATATATCATTTAAAGACAACATAACTCTCTCAATAGAGTAGAGTTGGAGTTTCTGCACATAAGTATGATCATGATTTTTTAGTTATTAAATGGTTAATCAATTAATTGGGCAATATAATGGCAACGTAATTATAAATTGCTTGAAAACAAAATTTCAAATCATATAATTATATACTTATTATAATTAATAACATGATTAATTGATTTTTCATTAATTAAATGATAAGTTATAGCTACGTTGATTATGACATCTCACCAGAATGTTAAAACATTGGCTTTTAGTCTTCCTTATTTTATTCCATCTAATAGATTATCATTTCAATTAGTTAACATTTTTTTTATATGCAATGTATATGGGTCATCAACTTGTATTTAATTTGTGAATACTACTGAGGTAATGCTACATCACTGTTTGATGAGACATTTTGTAGTAGTCAAAAAATTTCAAAGGAAAACAAAATTTGTTGTTATCATCATTTTAAGAAAAAAGAAAAAAGAAAATCGCATATAGGGTTTTAATACAGCTCTAAATATCACATATATATATTTTATGTTGAAAAATATTGAAAATCACGGAAATAGCTTGAGGCCTGTGCTGTGCCTATGACATTATATTTAAGAATATTTCATCGATTAAAATGTTTATTGACCAATTTTAAGTTGAAAATATGTTATTGACCAGTTTTAAGTTGAAAAAACTGTTTGACAGCTCAAAATTTCCTTATTAGGAAAAGCTTATTAAGGCAATATAATAAATATAATCAATGTCATAATTGATATCAAAATAATGGCTAATGAAGAAGAAGTACTAATTATACGTAGAATAAAATAAATAATATGATTATTATTATTATTATTATTATTATTATTATTATTATTATTGAGATATATTAATTATTTTACTAACATTTTAATCATCTGATTTTGATAAATTGCTAATAACTAAGTATTTTCTTGTTTTCTAGCAGATGCCTCCACCGAAATTTCCTTGTTACCTTCTTTAATTTGTATGACCATTTTTTTATTTTTTGAAAAATTGTTTTATTATTTGTTGGATTCACTTTTATTTTTTGAAAAATTGTTTTAATATATTAAAAAGGAAACATGAATGTAAAAAAATAAAAATTAAAAGAAAACAAAATAACAACGTATTATTGGTTATAAATTTTCAAATTTTACTTCTAAACATATCACTGACATATTCAAATTCAAATTAAGTAATAAGTGATAAAACATAAATATGAGTGTCCGAAATATTTGCAATTTTTTTTTTTCCTTTCACAAAACATAATTGATAACTAGCACTTTCTTTTCCATATTATATTGTTCTTATTTACTTGTCAGATTAAGAAAAAAATTGATTGAAAATCATATTTAAAGTGAATAATTAACATTAGACTATTTGCATGCCTAAATTAAAAGAGGATACTTAATATACTAGTTTATTTCAAAAGGAAATGATATAATTACCACAATCTTGACCCAATTATATCTACATGATCTTTTATGGAAAAGAAATAAATATGAATATTCTATTCTAGCTATAAGAAGCACTCGCCATATGAATACAAAATATATGTACTTGTGAAGATGAATTCCTTGAAAGCATTAACAGTGATTTTCATGTTTTTTTTTTCTCTGGTAACTTTTTCGTCGGGAGATTTGATAGTAGATGTTTGTCGAACGTCTAGTAACTTCAAAGTTTGCGTCAACGCTCTTAGAGCGGACCCTAAGAGCCCTTCTGCTGATAAAAAGAGTTTGGTACGTATTCTACTTCAACAATGTTTAACAAAGACAAAAAATATTTACAATGAAGTCGCAAATCTACTAGAGCAGGCAAAAGAACATGTTCTCATACAATGCCTTCAAATTTGTAAGGAAAATTATGATCTTGCGATAGACGATGCTACAACAGCAATTAAAGATTTCGATGCAAATGACTTTTTTGGGACAAAGATTTCTGCTTCTGCTGTTATAACTGGTCCAGATACTTGTGAAGAATCATTTACCGAACCACCTATTAGAACATCCCCTATAAAATCAAAAAGTGAAGATTTGATGAATTTTGTTGATTTAACCTTGAGTTTGGTAAATCAATTCAGTAATTAATTTGTAATTGACATTCTAATTTAAATTTATAAGATGATATCATGACTGCATAATGGTATGCTAAAGTTTACTTTATGAGTTGTTATTGAGTTTGGTAAATCAATTTAAAAATCTGTAATTTGCATTCTCGTTTAGTAACAAAAAATAAGTAAAGAAAAATTAGTACTAGTCTCATTTATAAGATGTTATTGTGACTACATATAATAATTTATGCTAAAGCATGCTTTACGAATTATTTGTCTCTTTTTTCTCCTACCACCATATTCATCATTCCTGTTAATTAGTATAATATTCTTATTTTAACGAATGTCTGCCTGCGATTTATACAAATTTGATGCTCCATAGTAAACATGAAATTTGCTATGGAGCGCAATTATGTAAACTGTAGCTATATATAGAGCGTTAATATGATTTTTATGTTTGCTAAACCTAAAATTTACTCTTATTATTATTATTATTATTGAGAAACAGTGTCAATTGGGTCGAGTCATTCAATTATAGCAATTGAAGGGCAAAATATTGTAGGCATTGGCCGCATTGCAATATGTATCCAGAAGTCCGCTGATCTATTCGAAGTCCATAAATTTTAAGAAATTCTTGTAATTTGAAAAAAAAGCAGGGAAATAATGTCATTAACTCATAATACTATGAATTTATGTAAATTATACATTATTTTTACCTCAGTTTTCATTTCCGCTATATTTGCTTAAAATGACGAAAGTTTCTGATTGCATTTTTACCTCCGTTTACTTCACCTTTTTATGGATTGTTTGATCTTTGATATAAAGGGCCCCTAAACACTCTTCTATCCAACAAGAGATAGGTAATGTATACACAAATTACTGACAAATTTTGTTTGTATATCCAATAATCTTCTCCTTACTAAGTCCTACGAGGTGGATCACCAAGATTCATTGAACGTTTATCCGGATACTAATTTTTGTGGCACTCACATCATCCAAAGTATAGCTGCTAAAGGCCATAGATAAGCAAAGGTAATATTTAAACCCACTCATTCACATTATTACTCCGTCATTTTCATACTCGACTCTTTGAACTACGCTTTAGTAGCAATTAATGAGCTAAGTCAGTCTAAAGATATAACATGATTTGATAATATCTCTTTTTTCAGTTCACCAAATCACAACATCACACTAATTTAATACTTCGAGTTTACGTCTTTTAACTAAATCGAAGAGAGTTATATTCTAAATTGGTCCAATTTTTTTTTATTATATATAAAGCAACACAAATATGTACTACCAACTGCCAAATACACAAAATCGAATTGCAATTGTGTCATCAAAGCTTTTGTGACCCAATGGCCAGATTTAAGTTGAAAAGACCGTTTGACCATATTTATTAAGGCAATGATATAATCAATGTCTTAATTGATATCAAAATAATGGCTAATGAAGAAGATATATAGATTACTAATTATGGGTAGAATAGAATAAATAATCTGATTAATATTATTATTTATGAGATATAATAATTATTTTACTAACATTTTAATCATCTAATTTTGATAAATTGCTACTAACAAAGTATTTTCTTGTTTTCTAGTTCTAGTAGATGCCTCCACTGAAATTTCCTTGTTACCTTCTTTCTATGACCATTTCTTATTTTCGTTCTTTTTAGACTGCAAAATTGAATTTAAAAGTTGGGTTGACTTTTATATTTTGAAAAATTGTTTTAATATATATACGTGTCCGAAATATTGGCAATTCTATTTTTTTCCTTTCCCAAAACATAATTGATAATGCACTTTCTTTTCCATATTATATTTAGTTACTTGTCAGATTAAGAATTTTTTTTGATTGAATTAACATTAGCCTATTTGCATGCCTAAATTAAATATGAAAATTGTATCCTAGCTATAAAAACAGCTCCCATATGACTCAAAAAATATATGCACTAGTGAATATGAATTCCTTGAAAGCATTAATAGTGATTTACATGCTTTTTCTTTCTCTTGTAACTTATTCGTCGGGAGATTTGATAGATGATGTTTGTCAAACGTCTAGATAATTCAAAGTTTTCATCGACGCTCTTACCCTAAGAGCTCTTCTACTGATAAAAAAAGTTTAGTACGTATTCTACTTCAACAATGTTTAACAAAGACAAAAAGTATCTACAATGAAGTCGTAAGTCTACTAGAGCAAGCAAAAAAGCATGTTCTCATACAATGCCTTCAAATTTGTAAGGAAAATTATTATATTTTCGATAGATAATGCTGAAACAACAATTAAAGATTTCGATGCAAATGAGTTTCCTGGGGCAAGAAGTTCGGCTGCTGGTGTTTCAAGTGCTTCAGACACTTGTGAAGAAACATTTAATGAACCACCCGTCAGAATATCTCCAATAAAATCAAAAGATGATGATTTAATGAATTTTATTGATTTAACCGTGAGTTTGATGAGTTCTCATTTAACTTATAAGATGTCATTATGAATTTTTGATTTTTTTTTTGTTTGGTCAGCAAAAGAGTTAATATATTAATAATAATTAAGGAGGGTAATGTATAGGTGCATCCACCATAGTGTTAGGCCCGTTTCCGTTAAGTTGGGTCACATCCCGACCCTGGAAATAGTTTGTAGTATTGTTCGTTAACCTAGTGTACATAGTTCCTAAAATGTCTGCTTCCACCTGCTTTTGGGCATACACTGGAGGAACTAGCAAAATGTTTGGTTCATCAAAAATTGCAACCTTCGTCCCCTACTTTGCGAAGATGTCTGCTGCTCTATTTTGCTCCCGAAACACGTGGATCATCTTGGTGATTTCCATTTTCCGCATTAAGTACCTGTATTCAACAATAATGTTATCATATATTGTGGTATAGTTATCGTTTGTAAGCAATTGTATAGTCTCAACATAGTCAGAGTTTATTTTAAGCGGGGTGAGCCTTTGATTAATGACTATTTGGAGTCCTCGCCGCATTGCTAGCAACTCAGCACTAGTAGTGTTGGTATGAGGAGTATGCTCTGTAAAACCAACGATCCAGTGCCCCAGGTGGTTCCTAATCAATCCTCCTATACCCCATGGGCCAGGGATGTGTTTCACAGAGGCATCCACATTCAGCTTGTATGATCCTGGGTCAGGGGGTTCCCATTTGACTATCATGGTTGTCTTTCTTGCATTTGTATTGTCTTGCTTGCCAATGAGCAAACTGTAGTCGTTGGTCTGTGAAATGGTTTGATGGCTATTGATGGAATTCTTTTGGTCATTAAAAGTATTGTTATTCTCGGTGATCCAAATGTTCCATAGGCAGAAAGGTATAAGAGTATTCCAATCTAACCATTGGTTGAACTGTTTCCCTCTCAGCTTTTTCCATTCATCAATCCAGTTAGTCTCATTTATGATGTCAGTGATTGGTGATCCTTGATTGCTACTTCTCGCTTGGATTGAGTTTCATAAATTGAGTGATTTTTGGCAATCAAAGAAGATGTGGTTAGAGTCTTCCATTGGGTGATCACAGTAGTGGTATTTTGGATTAACATTCATTTCTTTTTGTTGGAGGGAATGGTTTGTGGGGAGCCTACGATGGTATAAGAGTCAGAGGAAAGTCTTGATTCTATTTGGTGCATTTGCATTCCAGATCCATTTGAACTTCTTATTGGGCTTGCGAAGGTGCTTGGAGGTTTCCTCTTTGATATGATTGTACGCTGAGCTAGTTGAGAATAGTTCATTACCCTTCAGTCCCCAGACCAACTTGTCCTCTTTAGTGCTTTCTTGTGGGAAGAGATAGCTCTTGATCATAGTCTTGATATTTCCAGGTAGTTCAAAGGAGATCTTATCGAAGTCCCAATTCCCTTGATGGTAGATTTCAGAGACCTTTATGTTTTCTTCTCCATAGGCCATTGCGCCTTGGATGACGTTGCACAGAGTGTCATGGTGCGAGAACCAGTTGTCACTCAAGAAATTCACTTTGTTTCCCTTATGCACTATCCACTTGGTTGCCTTGGCCATGTCTATCCAGCCATTTTGGATATTTTTCCATGTTCTGGAGACAATTATTGAGTTGGAGCTTGTATTTGGTTTATAATATTTACTCATTAAAACCTTGCTCCAAAGTCTATTTGGGTTTTGGGTTACCCTCCATACTAGGCTTGAGAGAATAGCCCTATTTTTATCTCACTTTTCTGAATACCTAGGCCTCCCATGATTTTCCAGTTGGTTATGGTGTCCCAGTTGAGGAGATGCAGTTTCCTCTTCTCATCTGTTGTCCCCCAGATAAAGCCTCTTTGAACTTTGTTCATTGAGTCAGTGATCTTTCTTGGAATCTTTATATATTGCATCACATGGGAAGGAATGCTGCTTAGGGGGGCCTTAGCAAGTACTGCTCTACCAGTCATATTGAGGAATTTGGTCTTCCAGTCAGCTATTATTTTCCTCATATTATCAATTATGTACTGGAAGTCAGCATTCCTGGGCTTCTGGTGAAAGATTGGAAAACCAAGGTATTTCCCAAAGCTTTATGAGGTTTCCATATTCTTCTGGAGCACATAGTTTTGGTATGGGTGGTGGAGTTCTTGGAGTGGATGATTTTGGACTTAGAAAGGTTCACCCTTTGGCTAGATTTGGGGCAGTAGTCATTGAGGATCATGAAGATGGTATTATAGTTGCTATTATCAGCTCTAGAAAATAAGAAAAGGTCATCATCAAAAGAGGTGGAAGATTTTGGGCCCACCTGTGGTGATTGTTATGGGTGTCCATTGCTTTTGTGCTATAGCCCTTTCAATATCTCTGGAGAGCCTCTCCATACATAAGATGAAGAGGTAGGGAGACATGGGGTCACCTTGTCTAATACCCCTTGAGGGCTTAAAGAAAGGAGATATCTTTCCATTAACAAGGATGACAACTGAGCTTGTAGTAATGCAAGACAAGATGAGTTTGGAGAGTCTATGAGGAAAGTTGAAGTAATTCAGTATTTCCCTGATGTAGGACCATTCCAATATATCAAAGGCCTTTTCTAGGTCAATCTTGAGAATCATATTGGACTTTAGGCCTTTTATCTTCCCAAAATAGATGTATTCTTGCACAATGATGGCATTGTCTAAAGCTATTCTGTTTGAAAGGAAGCTAGCCTGACTAGGCCCAATGATGGAAGGGAGAATGGGTTTCATTCTATTCACAATGATTTTTGTGACAAGTTTGTAACTGGTGTTGCACATGCCAATGGGCCTGTAGCTTTTGAGAGTAGGGGAGTTAGGGCATTTTGGGATGATGCACAAGAGGGTGGTGTTATTTTGGTCAGGCATGTGGGACTAATCAGAGGCCATTTTGTAGAAAGTTGTGGTCTTGCTACCAACAATGTTCCAATACTTTTGGTAGAACATGTGGTGCAGACCATCAGGGCCTAGAGCTTTGAGGGGATGGAATGACTTGAGGGCATTGATGATCTCACTATCTCTATAGGGGAGTCCATGATGTTGGACACTTCTTCAGAGATGAAGTGATCATGGGCCCAACATTAGGTTTATTTATGTTAGAGTGGTGGTGGTTAGTGGTGTAGAGGGTTTTGAAAAAGCTGAAAATATGATTACTGAGTTGGTTTTGGTCCTCTATTAGGTTCCCATAATCATCATTTATGGAGGTAATGTGATTTCTTCTCCTTCTATTGATTGTGGAAGTGTGGAAGAAGCTGGAATTTGCATCACCATCACTAAGCCAGTTTATCCTAGACTTGTTTTTCCAAAATTCTTTTTCAGCAGCTAGGAGTTGGTCATAGTCTTTGAGGAGACTAGACTCTAATTCCTAAAAGAAGGTGCTATTGTGGTAGCTGGGGAATCTCTAGATCCTATCTAGTCTTGCCAGAATCTTTCTAATATTTCTGAAAATGTTCCCAAAGGTAGAGGCATTCCAAGTGGTGGCCTTTTTTGGGAAGAGGTTTATGGCCCCATTGAGGGTATCTTGGTTGTCAAAACAAAGTTGGACAAAAGGTTGGAAGGATAGGTTCCCACACCACATGGGTTCTATTCTGAATGGTTTCACACCATACTTTGTATTGTTGCTATCAAGCTTAATGAGCATAGGACAATGGTCAGACTTGGTTCTAGGGAGGTGAGTTATTACAGAGTTGGCGAAAAACTTTATCCAAGAGTCATTTGCAACACACCTATCCAACCTTCGAAGATAAGGCTGCTTCTGTTCCTATATCTTTTGTTATTCCAAGTATATATGCAGCCTTTATAACCTAAGTCTATCATTTTACATTCATTCAAGCAACTCCAGAAAAGGCTTGCTCTAGAGTGACTAATACTATTTCCACCTAATTTATCATTGGCATGGAGGACTTCATTGAAGTCTCCACCTATGAGCCACTCCCCAGTGATGGTTTTTGAAAGATTACCCAGTTCTTTCCAAAGGTTAGTTCTAGTGTTAAAGTCAGGACTAGCATAAATAGCAGAGAAAAACCAAGATGGGGAATTAGGGAGTACCTTGATGGTGACATGGATTCCTTGGGGGGTTATTGACAGGTTCTCAAGCTTCAGTGTGTCTTCATTCCACATTATCACTATCCTTCCGGAAAGGCCATTAGCAGCAGATTGGATTTGAGAGTCAAACTTGAGCTCTTCTGTGAGGCTTTGGTGCTCAGTCATTTTTGTTTCCAGTAGAACGAGCAATGCGGGATTGTGAATGTTCACCATTGCTCCACACTGTCGCCTAAAGCTCACATTATTCGCTCCCCTCGCGTTCCATATGAGTTGGAGCTTGCTCGTTCACATGTCCGCTAACTTGCGGTTGACCGACGATTTGACTAAAATGACTTTATCTAAAATAAATTTTAAAATTTTTAACTAAGTCAAAAGAAATTTATTTTTTTAAGGGGAACAACTAAAGGGAAATCTTCTAACGGGAGTAATTCAAGATTTGCAAGACAAATTAATGAGATAAGACTAAGTAATAAATATAATATTTTGATTTTAAATATAAAAGGGAGAAATGACTATCCTTAGAAAATTAATTAAGTCAAACCAAGATAAAATAAATTGTTAGTCAACACAATAACAAATTAATAAAGAGGAAGAGGGAGAGAAATATTGAATTTGGACCTTTGGCCCAAATTCCAAATCTTGATGCACCTGTCCTAATACTAATGTCAGGCCCAAAATGATGGGTTTTTGGCCCATTTTCACCAAAATAGCTGTTGGAAATTATTTAAGGCTTTTGGGCTTGTTTGCCTTGGAAAGTCTGTGTATACATTCTATGTATACCACTGTATACGGTATATATTTCGACTCATTTTCGCGTATATTGGGTTTTATACCGAATGTATGCAGTCCACTTCAAATTTTCAGCACCTGTATCGTCACTTCAGACATGTATGTCACTGTTCTTTCCGTGTATACTTGTGTATACAATTGTATACATTATGTATACTGCCCTCTTTTGGGCTTTTTGGGACCAGAAAATTCAGTTTCCAACTCCCTGCATTTCACATTCTTCCCTGTACGCCCGATAAACTGGCCGACTCGATGACAAAAAGATATTTGAGCTTTTATGGCTCGATTCGGGAATGCAAAGGAAAGAAACCCATCATAAACTCGGAGGGGTTCATACAACAAAACAAAAGAGGCAAGAATTAGCTTTCTGATCAAATAGAACAAATGAAACACAACTTGAAATAAGGCTATTTAAAAGACTCAAAACCAAGATGCAACCAAACTCCACTAGTAGACTAAAATAACAAATGAATCTTAAGGAAGACAAAAGCAAACTAACTTAACAAATTACAAGACTTAACAAACTAAATCTCAACACCTAACAGTAGCAAGAATGTATGCTTGAACAAATAAAATTGGGGGTCATTCAAGAAGACAACAAGAGTAGGTTATATTATAGGGAATATATAGCCAACAACCAACAACAAACAACAGTGAACCCAAAAAGATGAGAAAGAGAGCATGCTACACCATTGCTAAATAATATGCTTCATGCAGTAATTTAAACTAACTCCATTAATAGAGTCTAGTGATGCTATATGATCATGTCAAAGACCGAATGTTGAAGGCAAAAAGTTCAAAGATTAGCAGTAGACTAGATGATTTCAAATGAAGGAAAAAACTATCGCTATATTCAAACAACTAAACCTTACAACACTATTACTCGACTTAACATGTTTAAGGTACAAACAAACACAATATTTATAGAGGCTGACAATTGTTGATCAATAACACCAGATAATTAACTAAGCCAAATAAATCAGTTATGTTTATAATGGATATGTTAAGATTTCATAACAAAGGGATGACTTTCGGAAAAAATAAAAATGACCTTGGCTGGACGGACACATTACAATAGCATGAGATATCAACATGGTATCACGAGTTAAATCAAACCAAACATGGACAACAATCAGACCATACGAAACCAAAGATAAGTCATCAAAATGGCAACTACCTTCATATTGTATTAAGTCAAAGTAAAAACAAACAGTGGGAAAACCAAGTGACACAACTCATGTTGTCCAGATCTTAACCAAAATGTTAAACCATTAAGAGCAGAACCAATCAAATTACTATACAAGTAAAACAATGGATCAATGAATCAGCCAACACCAAAACATACTAGGTAAAAACTTCACTAACGTTCGACCCCCATTCACTGTCATGATCGAAAAGAAGCAAAATGACAGAAAATTATACTAACACGAAGAGTTGAATGCACTTAAAACAGAACTTACAACCAACATTAAGCATTCAACACACAAGAATCTCATCTCAAAAACGGAAAAGAGACAAAAGCATCATAAAAGAGAAATCATTTTACCTTTTCGAGGGTAGTGAGCTGGGACTAGACGAGTAGAGGATCAACGACTTCACCACCATTGAAATGCAACTCCGCGAGTGTTGATGAACAGAGCAAAATTCAAACGAGACCCAAAATTTGGTTCCAACTTTCTATAACTTCAAAAGCCTATTTCTTGAATGTTTATATATAAATAGGTAAAGCTAACGTTTCACTGTGCTTTTCTCAAATTTGAACTAATTCTTCCTAATATTTTCTCCCACTTTTAATCAGTGAATTATAAGCAACTATATATAGAAGGGAAATTAGGGTTCATGATTTGGAGGGAAAAGGGTAAAAAAAAAGAATAGGAACCAAGGCCCATGAATTTGAATTCCAAATTCTTTCACCATTAAAGGAAAACATACTTTTTTTTGAAGTTTCAAAACATTCCGGAAGAGGAAAGGGGAGATGAATGCTATTGATTGATTCGATCGTTCTTAAGTGTCGACGTGGAGCGATCTCACCCAATAAGGGTGCTTTCGCGTGCTGCTGCGATAGTACGGATTGAGAGGAATGTGAGGAAGAAGACAATGAAAGTCAAAGTGTCTAGTACGCGTCTTGCTTACGCCATGAACTCGACGTGTGTTGCTGCTTTCCGTGAACTCGCCTTCGCGTGAGGGGGATGAAGCGCGTATAGAGTCGCCACTTAATTTTTTAGTAAAAATCAAGAAAAAAAACTTCTTAAGGTTTTCAAAAGATTAAAATAAATAAAATAAATTGAAAATTGAAGGGGTTCGAGTCCAAATGTACATTCTGAGAGGGTGTTAGGCTTTTGAAATGTCCGCTGACTTGCGATTGACCGACGATTTGACTTAAAATGATTTTGACTAATTTTGAGAAAATGTTCTGACACAAAAATAATTTACAACATTTTGATTAACTTTGAGAAAATAGTTAAAAAGAACAATTTTTAATTTTTTAAGAAAATTAAACCTCGATTGAAATATTAATTTTAAAAGCGATTAGACTTTTGGCAAATATAGGTTGATTAGAATTTTTATTTGAGTCTCTAAAAAAAAAATTTAGACCCATTTAGTCAATTAAAGCATAGAAACTATTTTAATTAATCGAATATCAAGTAAAAGTTTTCAATAATGGTACAAGAGTTGATAAAAAGGAAACTTTATTGAAATGTATCTAACATAAAGTATATGGTTCATCTTTTGGGAATTTAATTAAGTTAATTAAATATTCAAAGAGTTAAAATTAAAGCATTCAAACAAAATAACAATTCAATGTTCAAAGCCAAAAATGTCTAGAGAGGTCTGTTTTGGGGCCCAAAGGTTAGGTTCTGTTTGCCTGGACCGACTTTGGAACTTCAACTGCTGATTGGGTTTTGACCCATTTTTGTGTATATCGGACTGTATACCGAGTATATACAGTCTATTTTGATCCCTGCAACATGCATTTCACTTTTTCTGCTCTATAAATCATGTGTACAATTGATGTACAACAGTGTATACTGGCAGGTATACAACTCTTTTTTGAGCTTTTGGAGGCTTGCAAATTAAATCTCCAGCTCACGTTCATAGACCTCAACCTGTACATCAGTCTCGCAACTTGCCAAAGGGGCTGACTCGAGTAAGAAGAGCAAATTTGGGCCTTTACAGCCCAAATCGGAATGCAAACGAAAATAGAGAAGTCCGTGAGGACCCAAGGCAGATTCACGCATATAAAACGACAAAACAAGATAAGAATTAGTGATGAAAGACACTTTAAATCTATGCAATACAACCAAGATACATGAAAAAGAAATAAGACAAAATAGGCATGTGATTAGTTCGCTATCAAAGTAATGCAAATATGACAAAGGAACGCACGCAATACTTAATGAACTTTCATTTAAATTAAACTAACTTCACATAATAAGATGAAACATCAAATGGTAGTGATAACTAAACAATAAAACTAACAGTGATTAAATGAAGTAGATTTAGACATTATTACTTAGACATAAATAATGATGAGGAAGCAATTATCAGTAAAAAAAAAGAAGCGGACTATTGGAATTATCCTCTATCTAATACTGTTACATGAAGGATTAAAAATTATCAATAACAAAATTAGATCATTCTTATAAATAACAAATAACGGAATAGACTCCCTATATGGAATGTAATCATTTCAACAAGATGTCCTCACAATATTATTTACCAAAATTTTGACAACAAACATTAATACAAACTAAGAAGCTAGATCAAACAAATCTCATACCCAAAGACTACCAAAACTTGACAGACATACATTCAAACTTTACAAGGCTACATGAATAATACACACACTTGAAATTTAAAGCATCTTTATGAAAACTTTACTAATGCAAGCCACAGATAAACATGTAAATGGTATGCGCAATAAGAAATGAGCAAGCATGACTAGAGTTGGGAACAAAATACAATTTTAAATGCCGACATTCTGGACAGCAACTTATTGATGGTCTTAATCCTCCATTTAGAAAAGAAAAGAGAAGGAAAACAAAGCGTAACCACTCAAGAAAAGCTACAAATAACAAACATAAAAATTGATACCTACGCAAGATAGAAATCTTCAAAATACTAAGCCATAGAAAAATTAAAGCGAATATTACCATCTCATAAGAGGCGAGATGGAACAAATAAGGACAAAATACAAAGGAAAAGAATCTCACACTCTTTAGATAAGCGGAAACTATACCATCAGATAATTACCTTACCCGAACACAACAAAATACCATAGATAAAGAACATGTATCACAGACGACTAGAAAGATCCTTTTTGCATTCAACTAAAACCAAAATTGGGAAAATACAACACAAAAGAATTGAACCGTGGAGAATTCATGGTCAAGCGGGAAGAGATCGAACATGCTCGGAAATAACACGAAATCAACTCCAAACAGAATTTATAGACAGATAACACGCATATAGAAAGAAAAGATGTTACTAGCTAAAACTCATTAACCAAATCCTAACATATAGAGACCAAAATGAAGTTAACGCATAAACAGAACATGAACACATCATGAACAGAACAACACAAAAGAGCCGGGAATTAAAAAAAACCAGGAAAAGTATTTACCTCTTTCCGGGCAGTGAACGGAGGCTAGACAAGTAGGGGGCAGCGACCTCTTCCACACGAGTTCCTATTTTAGCAATGGACCAATAAATCCAAATGAAAATCGAACGAAGAAATCTCCAGAAATGTAGAACTAGATAATCTCTCTAAGGATTCCTCAATTGTAAAAATTAATTCCTAAAACCTTTGGTAAGCTATTTTATAAGTAAATTGTGACCGACTTCTGACACCCTTTCTCAATTTTCTTCTTAACTTTTCCCAATATCCCCCCCCCCCGACCTCTAATGATGAATAAGAGGGGTATTAATAGGATAGTTCTAGGGAAGATTTGGGGAGAAAAGGGGACGAGGGTAAAATCGGGTAAGAGTTAGAACAATTTTTGAATTCCAAATTCTATCTGAAAAATGAAGGAA
The DNA here is from genome assembly GCA_029582605.1 of Solanum gracilifrons. Lineage (NCBI taxonomy): Eukaryota > Viridiplantae > Streptophyta > Magnoliopsida > Solanales > Solanaceae > Solanum > Solanum gracilifrons. The sequence goes on along the minus strand of JAJOOH010014603.1, from coordinate 530 downwards.
TATCGGCCAAGAATTCTCACAAATTCAAACGGCTAGGTGTGAGGTGGACGTCCTCGATCGATCAATTGTCCTTAAGTGTCTGCGAGGCTCGATCTCATGCTACAAGGACGATTCTGCGTTGCTTTTGCTGTTGCGAAGAGCTGCGCGAGGGTACTGTTTGTCGAGGGAAAGGAGAAAGACGACAACAGCTTCGCAATGTACTGCCTGCGGTGCGTCTGAAATCAGGTCGTGAACTCGATGTGCATAGTCGCAGCTTTTCGTTTGCTCGCTGTTAGAGTTGGAATAGAGCAGGCGTTGTTTGGTTATTGTTTCTAATGTCGTTTTGCTATGCGTTGTTGACGTTTGGAGGCTGCTGATGAAAACGTCTTTTAAATTGCTTCTATTGTTAACATCGTTGTTAACACTACTGGCTTCTTTCACCTTGCTGATAGGTTTAATTTGCTGGGAAAGTTGGGCTGGACCTGATTTGGTATGACTGTAAAGCGAATTGGGCCGACAAAATAGCTCAAATTTGGGTCTTAAAAGAATTG
>JAJOOH010014602.1:0-37977 GCA_029582605.1 Solanum gracilifrons | reverse complement strand
CCCCCCCCCGGGGGAGGATGGGACAAAAAGGTTGCCCAAGTTTGTTTAACCCTATTAATATTTTATCAACAAAATATGACATACATTTTATTTTGTTCACATGAACTTTTTATCTTTTTTTCAATCCACATAACAATAAACCACAGTCTAATTTAATCCTAGTCATAACCAAAATAAATAAAAATTTGCAAGAACTTGTAAATTTTATTTGGAGTATTATTTATTTTAATGAATAAAAAAATTAAAGTAATATTAAAGAGAGAAAATATTGATTCATATATATAAGTGCATCTATATAATAAAATTTAGTGTGTTCTATCAAATGGAGATTCTACGTAGAGAGAGACAATAAATTAAGAAGTGATACATGTCGTAAATGTATTCACCGATATTTACATCAAATAGGTACATGTGTGACATAAGTTTTGGTGTGAGCATAAATTAAAGTTTCCATCATGATTTTTATCCGAGAGAATATGGATAATTTAAATCACCAATTAGAGTTAGGTTTAGTTATTTATTATTGCATTGTAAATTGGGAAAAAAAAAGTAAAAAGGATCTTATAAACTAAATAAAAATCCATATTGTATTATGCTCCTTCAAATCTTAATTAGGTGACTTCTAAAGAGATATAATCAAAGTTGAGTAACCTTCATATTACAAAATGAAAAAATATAACTACTTGATAATTATCTATAGTTGAGTAACTATTATATCTTAGAATTTAGATAATATACTAATTTAGACAATCTTTTAAATTTCATCACTTTTATAGTTGGAAAATTTACATCCCAAGTTCCTCACCTCACCTCACCCCGAAGAATTAACATATTTTCCACCCATTTCAAAATTTTCCTACTTATGAAAGCCTCTTGTAAAACTCCAAAGCAAAAAAAAAAAAAACCCAGTCAACTCATCAACTCAAATATTCTAATTCCTTCAAAGTTCAAATCTCCTCAAAGAACGACACAATTATTTTCTTGATTCCATCTGAAAAGAAAAATAATTACTTTTTTGTATTTTTTTGTTTTTCTCATTATTTCAAAGAATATCCTTTTCTTAAAAATCTATAAAATCATGTTTTTTACCTTTTAATTTAGTTTTATTTTCATAAATTTTAATCTACAAAAAACCCTTCATAAACCTTGATTTTTCATACCATTTTTTTGTAAATTAAATTTGAACTCATGGCTCATTTGATTCATTTAAACTACAAAAATGCAAGACCCAAAATTGGGCCATTATGGCCCAAATCTAAAAAATGTTTGGATAGCCCAAAATCTGGTGATCCACTTTCTATATCAAACCTACCCTAGATATTTCTTTCCTTGAGCTAATATTTTATAATTCTGCCTCTCTGGTTTCTGATACCTCCATTCTTGATTTCTATCTGTTTTTTTGTTGTTTGTTACATCTCGATGGAGAAAAGTGTTGAGGAGAATCCACTAGCATCACCTAATCATGAAACTCCAAGAATCGAAGAATTTCCAAATAAAAATGTTTATTTTTCATTAGTAAAAATTGCAGTTGAAGAAGAAAATAAAGAAAAGGATTTGAATTTTGATGAACCAGTTCGGGTTGAGCCCGATTCATTGGTTACTTATGTTGATTCTAATTCAATGGGCTTTTTGTTTCTTCTGAATCAGGGGCAATTAGATCACATCAGCCTCCTAGAAATTCAGCAACACCACAAAGAATTACACCAATGGAAGTCAACCCTATTGGAGCTCTACCTCATTTCTCCTATCATTACGTTTCAACTCTTATAGATAGGTGGCAAGTAGTCTCCCCATCCGGCCGACATGACCTACCCATTGACCCAATGATTCAATCCCCAAATGAACTTGTGATTGACCAAGATCATCCTTATATTGCCCGGAGACAACCACCGTGCATGTAGATTCAAGGGAGTGCTTCTATCTTTCTCATCAAGAATTAGGGACATTACTTTCTTTCATTGTTTGGGTGGTTTTCTTTATTTATGTATGATGAGATAGGGTTTTACGCTAGTGCCTAACTAAACTTGTATAATAGTTTGAATGATGGTGTTATGCTTTAATGTTTTAATAAGTGCTTTTGTCGGGCTTAATCTTTCGATGTTACTGTATTGCTTTTAGTTTGGTTGGTCCGACATTTGCAATTATTTTACTACCTATCCTGCGACTTTCGGTTAGTGCCCTAGTGGGGCCTCATTCTCTCAATAATCTTTGAGCAATTGATTCAATATTGACAAATGATGATGAAAATATTTTGAAAATAGGGAAAAGGAGAAATTCAAAACCAATCACTTGTCATGAATCGTACAATTTTCGTTTTATTTTGTGATTTACAAGCGGGTGTTCATTAACCTTTTGTAGTTTTTCAAAGGTCATTGGTTCAATTGATTTTTAGACTTTATTGAGACCATGTTGGTTTATAATTCCTTTATGTGCTGACGTTTTTAATATTTTTGGTGTATGAATATTGTCTAGAACATTCCAATAAATGTGATTCAAGGAGAAATTCTAGATATAGATTGGCTTGGAAAATAAACCTAGTTCCTCTAGACTATACTCTTTGACCAAATTTTTCTCCCTGCCCCTTAATATTGATCATAGTTAACTCCATTGAGCCTTAAACTATTTTTTTTGTCACTATGACTACTACTAATTTTGCTATTTCCACTTTATATCGACATGGGAGATCGAAATGTAACCATGTTATGTTTTATGTACTATACTTAAAGTAATGTTTTGATCTTTCTGATTAATTTAACGTTTGAATTATAAATATTTCATACATTTAAAGAAACCTACTTTTTAATTTATTTTATCATTGAACAATCAGTTATCTACAAAAACTAGTGTTTAGACAGAACATACAGATTAACTAGTTAAATATATATGGTGTAATTGAGAGGGGATTTAGGTAACAAAATTTTATATATATGGTTGGTGTCTGTTTGTGTGTGCTGAGTATTAGATATTATGATCATTAAATATACAATATAAGTTGTATGAAATATACGACATAAAAGAACAGCATGGTAGGAGTGTTAAGGAAAAAGAGGTAACTAATCTTGAGATTAATATTATGATGAGATAATCGCATAATTGATCAATCAACTGAATGAGATGTTGGTTTCCATTTTTTTTTTGCATAGTCGCATAAATTTTTGTCAACTACCTTCATTTCAATTTATTTTTTCCTTTTTTGACTTGTTACAAAGTTTAAGAATTTTAAAAAAAAAAATTGAATCTTGTTATCTTAAATTAATGATATGTACGTACATAAAATAAATCAAAATTTAATCTTGGGGACTTAAAAATATTATGTGAGAAGTAGAGATTAAAGAGTTGCTTAAAAATCAAAGAAACCGTCTTCATTTATAAAGACTTAAAAGCAATATAAGATAAACAAATTGAAACAAACAGAGTTAGACTCTAGTGACAAATGATGTCCTACCATAGAGGTGTGTTATAGTTATCATGTTTTTCTTACGGTAAATAAGTGAGTTTTATGGATGCATACTATAGATAAACTTAAAACTTAATGATATTCTTTTTACATATATGTAGGTTTGTTAAACAAAAGAGCACCATAATACTATTGAGAACTATTAACATATATAGTAATTGACTTTTTAAATTGTGCAAGAATGGTATGTACATCTTTCGAGTGTAATATCAATGACAATATATTTAGTGTAATTCTAAAAATGGGATTTAGGGAGCGTATGATATATAAAATTTTATCCTTAGATGTGTGAGGTAAAGAGACCGTTTTTAACAGTGTCACATCCCAAGTCCCATTGAGATGGACATGCACCCGATGCCTTTAAGGCCCGAGAGAACCAATTTATGACTCATGACTATCGTACATGCAACTATGATAACTATAACATTTTGATGAGTATAGGTCAAATACCTTGATAAAAGATCAACATAGATAGGCTCAAAATAAATGTACATGCTAGGCCGTTCACACCTTAATTACTAGAAACAAGACATAACCACGATTTCCTTTGACATTTAGTCTACAAAGCCTCTAAAGATAGAAACTTATATTAGGTCGGGACATGACCTCGCCATACCCTTAACTATAATATAACATCAAAAATATATTAGAGACTCGCCCCGAATCAACATGGAGCTCCCTAAAGGCCGTTGAGTATCATGTACTTGTATTGGACAAATTATATTAGCTTGAGTAGTTGTACCTGCGGCATGAAACACAATTTTTCAATGAAGGATGTCGATACAAAATAATGTACTGAATATGTAAGGCATAAAGTATCCATATGTAAAACAAGGTCTCAAGAGAAATCAAGTAAAAATGTAAAATATTCTTTATAGATAAGGATTAGAGATCACCTTTGCTTATATTTGTGGAATCACGTACATTACATTCACCTTTGCTTATACTTGTGGATTCATGTACATTGTATTCTTTTTTTATCTTATTCATCTTTGGTATATATACATTGTAGTATATGACGCAATGACCATCTGATCAGTGATAAAAGAGGATCACCCATGCTAGGCATTTTAACCCCTCGGATGCGTTCCTCGTAAATATGCAAATCAGGATCGACCCATGCTAGCTTTTAGCCCCTAGGATGCCACTCATAATAATATAGATTTGCATAGGCCCATACTAGGTATTGCCACCCGTGAGTTGTCACCCTTAAGGACAAGAATTAGGATCGGCCCATGACAGGTAATTTAACCCCTAAGCTGCAACCCATAATTATATAGATTGACTTTACCTTGTCTTTTTAATCATTGAGATTGTTCTTTTGTTGTTCATAAATTTTTTGAGATTTAGGAATATATATCAGTGAAGTAGACATGTGAATAAATTAATTGAGGCATAAATAATGATATAGGAAGCAAATGTAAATTTATTGTGCTACAGGAACTTATATGACATATGAACTTGATCATTTGGGAACAAAGAATATAGATGGTCCATGAAGGTGTGTGTCAAGTAAGGACCTATAGCAAATGAGTCATTACGCAAGTGAACAAGTGATTCTGCTTAGAACACGCGTCATATAAAACACATTTGCACCTGTTGCGTGGGGGCATACATGCATTTGTTTTAGATATGAAACTCCTCTAATGGAAAGGCATGGAATGCATAAGATGATATGGTAGCTAAAAGCTTAGTAGGCGATGTCAAGTTAAAGAATGCATAAACATATGAACTAACTAAGCACATGGAAAAACCCAAATAAGGATTGTACATTCAACGTAAGGACATATAAACTGAAAAGTGGACATAATGTGTATCGGACATATGAATACTTGTAACATATATAATGTAGGATCTTATTATCTCAATGAACCACATTGAAGTGGTAAATAACTCATGGAGCTTACTGTATAAAGTACCTTTGTCAAAATAGTACTTTGGAAGTATAAACACACCAATAATGGATAATGAACATGTAGAGAAGTAGTTTGACAGAGTTTTGAAAACATGGACGGTATAAGGAAGATCATTAGCTACATTGGAGAGTGTACACCCTCACATTGTATCTTTTACCATGAGGATCACTTTGATATCTCAATTTGTTGATACATAGATCATGCCAAAAGATAAGGAATCAGATAGCCTTACATACCTTGTTGCACATCTTTGGATATTACACTGAGCTACCATCTCCCTCTCAGATTATTTATCTATAGTGGAGTAAATAATAACACTAGCATTAGTAGCTGATCAACAAGTTTGGGCTAGTTGATTAGACCAAAACAATAATTGACTGCAAATCTATAATTAATCCCATCATGGGCGTTCTTCCTACCCATTCTCCTCTAATTTTTTGATATACTATACAGACTTCTTATAAAGTCCTCCAAAACCCCCCAGGCTTCATAACGTTTGGAAAATAGTATACAAAGGGATGGCAGGAAGAAAACTCATGCAACACTCAATTAAGTGGTGTATCACTATACTTTAAATGGTTTATCCTCTAACAAGTTCCCATGACTTCTCTGCACATATCCCTCCACACCCGCTTATTTTATGATACACAAAGACAGTCCTAAGCATCACAATGTGGAAGTAGCAATACGAACTCATAGATTTCGATCAACATCCCGTAAGTTCAAACTAACATCACATTTAAGATGCTCAGAACAAGCTCACAATAAAAATTTAAGGGGACTCCACTCCATGGCTGTCCCAACAAGCACATCCTTCCAGAACATTTACCAAGCTCACACCATATAGAGGCAACACTCCTCATCTCATTAACACATATAAAGTTTCACAAAAATTGCAAGAATAAGAGAGGGATAAAAATTATCATAGCTTACCTTGCTGAACTAAAACTTCACTTGCTAAGACTTGGATTCTTCAAGGTTTAGGTTGTCCTCTCTCCCTTACCTTGATGTTAAATCAAGTTATTCACTTGAATTGCTTAATATGGGAGATGTTCTACCAACTTGTACTTGAAACATGAAGTGTTTGCTTTAGATTTTAATTGTGAAGCTGTAGACTAGAACTTATGGAGCTTTTATGGCTTTCCTTGGTTGTAATTTTCTCGAGAATAAGTGATGAAGGAGATGAGATAAGCTTGAGTCCTTTAGAGATCCCTTCTGGACATTTTCACTTAATAAATTAGAGAAATAATGTGGTCCTTTACTTTAAGCAAGCGGGTGCGTCACCTCCTTAATTTCTGCCACAAGTTTTTAATAGGTGCATCACCTACTTGCCCTTTTCACTTAAAATGGAGTCCGCTAATTCTAAGTAGGTGCATCACCTACTAGCATAATTTTGTCAAGAGAACACCTAACTTATTTTACACCATTTTCCCAATCATAGTTTCGTTACAAGAACGTAACACTAATATACGCTTGACCACTTTGAATTTTACATCAAATACCACCTTTTACTATCTCGAGTTCAATTTTTTTTAATTCACTTAGTTGTATATGTGTTGGAATGCACGGTGTATTTGAACCAAAACCTCGACTCATAAGAAAAATTATAGCAATAATAAAGCAAATGAAAAATTAAAAATTGCAGCTAAAAAAGACCAATTACGCAAAAAATAACAATTAATAAAATGAAGTAAAAACACTACACATATAATAATTAGTAACACTACTAATTAAGCGGAAACTAACAGATTAGATGAACCCTGTACCCTTTCCCTTAAAGTTGGTAGACTACTAGGACATCCACTAACCCTTCTACCCTAATTTCTTATATTCACACCTTTCTATATTGGGTCATATCCATAGTCTGTTTCAGTTTTTTGACAGTAGCATCATACATACATATATTGTGACAAACCATTCTTCGATAAAACATGTTTTGATTGTTGGACATCAACTTACACCTCCAGAATTGAATAACATTATTGTTCCATCTCGGAGTGCGAATAAGTTTATTACTTTAAGAGAGTATAGAACTCTTAATCTATAAAGGATTACATGATACACTACCAACTTAATGGTTTTTAGGTGTTCCAGAGAAATCGATTGTTATATTGATCGTGTAGATCCCGGTACTCAGCAAATATAACTTCCACCTTATAGAATTGTGTCTAGTGAGTTCAAGAATCTAAATAAAAAGAGGAGTTGAAAGTCTTTCTTGATAAGGGCATTTGACAACCCAATCTATCACTTTGGGGTGCACTAGTGCTGTTTGTAAGTAAGATAACAATACATTGCGGATTTGTACACATTACATGCAGCTAAATAAAGCGTCAATAAAGATGTCACGACCCCGACTGTCGTGATTGGCACCCACACTAACCCTCCAATGGGAGAACCATTACTAAAATCCAAACCAAACCACTAATCCAAAAATTAAAGCATTTAAGTTATGAAAGCAAGTTAAATACTAAGGAAAAAAATAGACTTCTCATAAACTCCAAACAAAAGTCTAATAACAACTAACAATGCGGAAGTAATGCCTAGAACCTGAAAGTCAATGTACCAAAACATCTAACAATGAACCATGTCTAGATAAGAAGGGTTACAACCCCAAACTAACGAACTAACAACTAACAAGAAAATCTAAGTCCGAAATGTGGACATAGACGAAAGGAGAACTCATGGCAGCCCGAAAGAATTGACTCATCCTTGAATTCGAAGCAATCATTGATCTGCTAAACGAGGTCTACCAATAGCTGCCTAAAGATGCCCTGTACTCAACAAAGAAAGAGCAAGTGCAGTATCAGTACACAACCACAATGTACTGGTAGGATCACGCGGCTATCCCACTAAGTGCAACAAACATAAGCCATTACAACAATATAATCACATGCATATATCAAACATATATAATATTATCAACATTTACGAACAAGGTATAGTTTCACATTTTTCAAGATACACAATTATATCAAATCGTTGGTCTTCTCATGGAACCCAAACCCAAACTGTTGGCATACCAGAACGTGGTACCCGGTCGAATGATTATGCCGGAATATGGCAACTGATCCAAGTTAGTGTTTCGAAAGGCAACACGTGATCAATTCAATAAGCCACAATCACATTCACAAACTACATTCTAAAGGTCATACAATCAAATCATGATTCATGTCATTCATCATTCATATATCCTCATTTACAATTAATGTGATCAACAATGCAACATTCACATACATACATGTATGATAATGAAGCTAGAATGAACATACATCACACCATCATTGAATTACAACCATCACCTACGTCGAAACAAGCTTGAAACCCTAAGAAACTTGATTCTTTCCTTTCCGCATTTGTTCCCCTTGTTGTTGGTCTACAAACAAGAATAATAACATGGAAAACAATAAAAAATCAATAATTACCCGAATTACTACCAATTCTATCAACCCTAGATCATACCCATCATCCCTCTATCCAAATTAGGACTTTTCCAACCCTAATTCTCATATCAAAACTCTTCCCCATCATTAATTACCCATTAGATTACGTTCTATGGATCGAAAGATGAATTCGGGGAGAAATTTTTTTACTTTTAGCCTCAAGAATGTTGGAAAACTGTCAAGAAAACTCCTGGGTTCGTTCCTTGCCTCTCAAGTTTGAAAATTGTAGAATAAAACATTTTTAGGGGTTTATTTACTACATTAAGTCGCATCTGGTCCGCCACAGCGGTCCTCATCCCGCTACAGTGGCCCCGTCGTGGTAGCAGAAATCACCGCCAAAGCGGCTTGCACAAAACAGTGAGCTATTTTATTAATTCCAATACCCTCATTTCACAGCACACCTTCAACCAACGACACTTAGAAACTACCTGTTCACACTAAGATTAATTTCAGGAGTTCTACTTACCCGAATTCAATTCTGTAAAGTTGTATGGGTTCCTTAACGACTTTTCTATCTACTCATGTAATCAAAATCATAATTAAATCACTCAATTGCTACCAGATTTCTCTAGAATTTAATGACTCCAATTTCATCCAAATCTGGACTAGGTTGGGAAATTTCAAGTTACTACGAGAAAGTTTTTTGGACCAAAATTTTTCCCCGTTGGCTTTTCTATAATGACGGAAACCGGTCGTTACAAAAGAATACCTATCATCTTCCTCGAATAGATGATTTGTTTGATCAGTTAAAGGGAGATAGAGGTTTTTCAAAGATTGATATAAGTTTTTGTTATCACAAGCTAAGGATTCGTGAAGTAGACATTCCCAAGATAACTTTACGGACAAGATATGGACACTTTGATTTCCTTGTCATGTCATTTGGGCTAACAAATACCCCAACAGACTTCATGGATATGATGAATAGATTTTCAATATATTTCTTGATGTATTTAGGTACATGGTCTATGCATATAATTTAAGACTCTTAAATGGATGTAGCATCAAGATATAGGCTATAAGGTAAGCTTCAGTATTTGTTTTCCCATTTTTGCAACTATAAGGCAAAATGGAGCCTTATTTATGATAGTTTAAGAGTTGTATTTAGCTGACACTCTATGAAATGTACATGTATATATTATGCTTAGCTGAAAGGTTTTCCATAAGCCTATTTACATAGGAAACTCTGCTGAAATTTTATGAAATTCGGAGAGTTGACCAAATTTTAAGGGCCTTAATGGATAAAATGAAGTTTAAGTACTCGTGTGATTATATGATGCCTTTGATTAGTATAAAACCGAAAGTAAACTGAAAGAAACATTCGAGGAAAACTGATGTTCTTGGTATGTATTCTTGAATTTGTTTTTGTTCTTGAATTGGGCTGAATTGAGGAGTTCTTGAGATTATTGTGTCGAGTTTTAGACTTTTTATGAGTAAGGTTCTTGGGTACATTTGCTAGGTATCTGAATCTAAAGAGAATTTGGGAAAAGAACTGATTTTAGGTAATTTGGGGTTGGAACAATAAAGAAGGAAAAAGTCAAGCTAACAATCTGGTTCCCCAGGTCGCCTCGCAGACCTACCCCCTGTTTCACAAAATTCATCTTCACGTCGCGTAGTGGTCATGGACCATTCTGACTCAAAAATTATTTTTGCGACCAAAAATTTAAATACATCTCCGCGCCGTGGACCTATTTTCATACGGTGATTTCTTGATCTTTTCTCATGTTTAGCTATCTAAAAATACTCCTAAACATCATGAGATCTTTCCTATCACAAATCATAACCCTTGAACCCATAATTCTATTCAAGGAAAGTTAAAAGTCAAGTCTACAAGTTAAGAAGCAAGTCAAGAGAAGTTCATGAAGTTTTTCAAAAATCATTTACAAACGTTTTAACTTTGTTTTAAGACTTAAGTTTAAAGTTGAGCAAAGAGTAAAGAGTTGAGTTCATTTCTTCAAAGATTATATGAGAACTAAGTATTCCCAAGAGTTTAAAACGTTTTCACATTTGAACAAGAAAAGGAAACACCGATTTCCAAGAGAGCTTTTAAGCTAAGTTTTTGAGTAATTATCTGAAACTAAAGAAAGAGTTTTGTTTTTTACAAACATGTGAGATAAGTATATTTTGGAAGTAGTATTGACCACCGATATGGAGAAAAGTTTGAGTTCAGATAATTCAAAGTCTCTATAAACAATGTAGCCATCATGGGTAGTAAAGGATCATACTTTTTAAATGACTCCTTAAGTGGGTTTTAGCATAGACTAGTGGATCCACTTAGTTAAGGTGTTCTATATGACGACAAAGTATAGGGCAGTTCTGGTAGCGTGGGCAAGATGTTGTATCACCACTTAGGCTCATAGTGGTGGTTATCGGTTAGAGAATTTCCCACAAAAACTATATTACTTTATTATACGAGTACATTTGAGTTTGTTATTGCATTTCTTTAACAAACTAAGTTACCTTCTACTATTTAAAAGCTTTATTTATATTGCATGTGTTTTATTACTTTATATTGAGTTAAGTTATTCAGGAGTTGAGTAAAGCCAAAGTAGGTGTTCCTTTCAGATTCTTTTCAAGCGTAAGTTATGTTTAGCATTCCAACTCGCATACTCGTACATTTAATGTAATGATGCCAGTTGGCCTGAATCGTCGTATGATGCAGACATAGGTAACCAGGATCAGCAACCAGTGCCTCGTTGATCCAGTTGAGCACTTAGAGTCAGTTGGTGAGCCTCCTAACTTTCTGGAGGATCCTTTTATTGCTTTTAATATTTTAGTTCATGAGGATGTCGTGGGTCTTGTCCCGATGTCCATCTCAGTTGTTTAGAGGCTTCATAGACCGAGTTAGTTGATGTTAGTTTATGAGTCTTTAGTTTCCCTTTTCAGTTAAGTTGAAACTTGAGGTGCCACTTTGGTAGTGAATATTTTTTATTACATTCTAAGTTATTATTAAGAAGTTTAGTTATTCTTTTAAAGTATATTTATCTTGAGTGAAGTCTTCCGCTAAATAAGTAAGCCAACTCAAGGGTTCGCTTGGGGCCATCAATGGTTCTCGAGTGCCGGCCACGTCCAAGGTGTAAACTCAGGGCGTGACAAACTTGGTATCAGAGCACAGAGTTCAAGAGTCCTAGGGACTCTATGAAGCCGTGTGTGTAGAGTCCTAGTTATCAGTGTGAAGCGCGCCACATTTATAATTAGGAGGCTGCAACATTTTAAGAACTATCTCACTTTGTTCATACATATTTTGTGCGATAGAGTTCATCTTTATACATTTTCTTTCTAACTCGTGCTTACGCGTAACTGATTTTGAGCTGGCCTATGGTCGAGCGTGCCTTCATGAGTCATTTCTTTCCTCGTTAGCTAAGAGAATGAAAGAGAGGGTTGCGGACATAAGGAGTATGATGAGTTTATTCGTTGTTGGATTGACTCGTCTGTCAAGTAAGGAAAGTAAGGAAGCCATGTTAATAGGCTACATCGGCATATTAAGGCTGATGATCCATGTGCAACAAGTTGTGGAGGATCAACTGAAGGATAGATAAGAGTTTAAGAATAAGAGGGCTAAGACATCGAGGAATGAATCCAGGCATCAAAAGAGTAATGCGAACCAGTCTTCTTTCCAACATAAGCAAAAAGGACATGCTCCATCATCTTCTAGTGCACCTACACCAGAAACAAAGGCGAGTACAATAATCAGAATTCACAGAACTTCAAAGCTAGACCTGCCCAATCTAGGTAGTGTAGCACAAGGAGGTAATTGGGCTCCTGCATGTGCTAAGTGTGGTAGAACCAACCCAAGTAATTGTCGCGATGGTTCCACCGGTTGTTTCAAGTGTAAAAAAGAGGGTCACTTCATGAAAGAGTGCCCCAAGAATCGGCAAGGTAGTATGAATCAGGGCAATAAAGCCGAATCTTCATTAGTTTCTAAGGGTTGTATTATCACTTAGTCCGAGTTAATGACTCTAGTGTTGAGATACCTCCCATTCAGTCAGTTCCTATAGCAAAAGAGTTTCCAGAAGTATTTCTAGATGATCTACCCAGATTCCTTCCTGAGAGAAATAGACTTTGGCATAGACATTTCTCCAGTTACTCGTCCTATCTCTATCCCGCCATATAAAATGGCACCAGCAGAGTTGAAAGAGCTAGAAAAATAGTTGAAATATCTCCTAGATAAAGGCTTTATTTGGCCAAGTGTCTTATCTTGGGGATCTCCGGTCTTATTTGTGAGAAAGAAAGATGGTTCTCTTAGGATGTGTATAGATTACCGTCAGTTGAACAAGGTTACCATCAAGAATAAGTATCCTCTTCCGAGAATTGATGATCTTTTCGATCAGCTTCAGGGTGCTTCTTGTTTTTTCTAAGATAGACCTCAGATCTGGCTACCATCAATTGAAAGTAAGGGAATGTGACATTCCCAAGGTAGTATTCAGGACCCGTTATGATCATTATGAGTTTCTGGTCATGTCATTCAGTTTAACTAATGCACCTGCAACATTCATGGACATTATAAATAGAGTATTCAAGTCTTATTTAGATATGTTTGTTATCGTGTTCATTGATGACATTCTAATCTATTCGAGGAATCAGGAAGATTATGCTAGTCGTCTCAGAATAGTTCTTCAGACTTTAAAAGATAAGGAGTTATATACTAAGTTCTCTAAATGTGAGTTTTGGCTTGAGTCTGTGGCATTCTTGGGCCACATAGTTTCTGGTGATGGAATTAGAGTTAACACTCAGAAAATTAGGAGTTTCTTTGGGTTGGCTGGATATTATCGAAGGTTTGTCAAGGGATTCTCGTCTATTTCATCTCTTTTGACCAAGTTAACTCAGAAAACAGTGAAGTTTCAATGGTCTGAAGCTTGCGAGAAAAGCTTTCAGGAATTGAAAAAGAGGTTGACTACTGCCCCAGTATTGACCTTACCAGAAGGTACGCAAGGCTTTGTGGTCTATTGTGATGCGTCTAGAGTTGGTTTGGGTTGTGTGCTAATGCAGAATGGAAAAGTTATAGCTTATGCCTCCAGACAATTGAAAGTTCATGAGAAAAATTACCCAACACATGACTTAGAGTTGGCTGTCGTAGTAATTACTTTGAAAATATGGCGCCATTATCTTTATGGTGTGTATGTGAATGTGTTCACCGATCACAAGAGTCTTCAGTATATGTTTACTCAAAAAAAGATTAATCTCAAACAAAGGAGGTGGTTAGATTTACTCAAGGATTATGACATGCGTATTCTTTATCACCCTGGTAAGGCTAATGTTGTTGTTGATATTTTAAGCAAGTTGTCTATGGGTAGTACCGCCCATGTTGAGGAAGAAAAGAGAGAGTTAGTGAAAGATGTGCATAAACTTGCACGGTTAGGAGTTCGACTAATGGATTCCACAGAAGGAGGAGTAGTGGTGATGAATGGGGCTAAATCATCATTAGTGTCAGCAGTAAAAGAGAAGCAAGACCAAGATCCTATTTTTCTTGAATTAAAGGCAAATGTTCATAAGCAAAAAGTGACGGCTTTTGAACAGGGAGGAGATGGGGTGTTGAGGTATCAAGGCAGATTTTGTGTACCAAGGGTGGATGAACTCTAAGAGAGGATCATGGAAGAAGCTCATAGCTCCAGATATTCCATTCATCCGGGTTCCACAAAGATGTATCGTGACTTGAGAGAAGTGTATTGCTGGAGTAGTATGAAGAAGGGCATTGCGGAATTTGTTGCTAAGTGTCCAAATTGCCAATAAGTTAAAGTAGAGCACCAAAGGCCCGATGGTTTGGCTCAGAATATAGAACTTACGGAATGGAATTGGGAGATGATTAATATGGATTTCATCACAGGTTTACCAAGGTCTCGCAGGCAACATGATTCTATTTGGGTGATTGTTGATAGAATGACGAAATCAACCCGCTTTCGGTAAAGACTACCCAATTTGGTAGAAGATTATGCTAAGTTGTATATTCAAGAGGTAGTTAAAATTCATAGGGTACCTGTTTCGATTATTTCAGATAGAGGTGCATAATTTACTTTACAGTTCTGGAAATCTTTCCAGAAAGGTTTGGGTTCGAAGGTGAACTTGAGTACTGCTTTTCATCCTTAGATAGATGGTCAAGCAGAGCGCACTATTCAGACCTTAGAGGATATATCGAGGGGTTGTGTGATTGATTTCAAGGGTAATTGGGATGATCACTTACCTCTCATTAAATTTGTGTATAACAATAGTTACCACTCTAGCATCCAGATGGCTCCTTATAAAGCTCTTTATGGGAGAAGATGCAGATCTCCTATTGGATGGTTTGAAGTTGGTGAAGCTGGGTTGATAGGACCAGATTTAGTTCATCAAGCTATGGAGAAGGTGAAAGTGATTCATGAGAGGTTGAAAACAACACAGAGTCGTTAGAAATCCTACACTAATGTTAGGCGAAGGGAGTTAGAGTTTGAAGTAGATGATTGGGTATACTTGAAAGTTTCACTCATGAAGGGTGTTATGAGGTTTGCTAAGAAAGGGAAGCTTAGTCCCTGGTATATTGGCCCTTACAGAATATCAAAAAGGGTTGTAGTGTAGCTTATGAGTTGGAGCTACCACAAGAGTTAGCTGCGGTTCATCCGGTATTTCACATCTCCATGTTGAAGAAGTGCATGGGCGATCCTTCATTGATTATACCAACTGATGATATTGGGATCAAGGATAGCTTGTCCTATGAGGAGATTCCTGTTCAGATTCTAGATCGCCAAGTTTGCAAGTTGAGACGAAAAGAGGTAGCATCAGTCAAAGTTCTTTGGAAGAACCAATTTGTTGAGGAAGCTACCTGGGAAGCTGAGGAAGATATGAAGAAGAGATATCCACATCTCTTTGAATCCAGAGAAATTCCAGACAAAGGTACTAATTCTATTCTTAGTACTCTTTAATTGATATACTTGATGTGTTAGATTTGATTGTTGGGTGTTTGAGCTAATTGTTAGATGTTACACCCTTAGCCTAGTAAGAGTAATCTCATTCGAGGATGAATGTTCCCAAGGGGAAGATATTGTAACATCCCACAACTAAAAAAAGCTAGAATTAGAAATAGTCATCTTTTTTGAAAGAATGAAAATTTTGGAAAATGGGTTAAGTCATGTTAAGTATGGTTTTTGGTCAACTTCAAACGATCATAACTCCTACCTCAGTATGATTTAGGTGTATTTCCATATATCGTAGCAAAGATCTTGGAATAATATTTCCAATGCTGCCAAGTTTGCGCGATTTCGAGTTCGTATGAGTGAGATATGGCCATTTGAAGTTGGGTTGTTCAATTAAGGAAAGTCTAATCCGAATTTTAGAAGGGCCTTATGAAATTTTACATACCCTATTATTTTATACTGATTTTTGGAGTTTAATTAGGGTAAAATCAGAATTAGATCAGTTTAGTCAATTTGGAAATTCACGCTAGGGCTTGGAGAAAAGAGAAATGAGGAGAAAGGAGAAGAAAAGCTTAAGATTCGCCAAGATCGTGCGATTCGGTTGTGCATTTCACCAAGGATTTAATCCTACAAGGTATGTGAGACTTTGATAGCATTGGGTTCATTCACCCATGTACCAAACATGTTTAATTCAGTGAAAATTCGTCCTAAAAGGGTTGAAAAACTGATGTTCTTGATCTGTGTTCTTAAATTGGGCTGAATTGAGGAGTTCTTGAGATTATTGCGTCGAGTTTTGGAGTTGTTTTGAGTTAGTTTCTTGGGTACATTTGCTGGGTATCTAAATCTAAAGATAATTTGGGAAAAGAACCAAGTTTAGGCAATTTGGGGTTGGGAAAACGAAAAAGGAAAAAGTCGGGCAAAATCTGGTGCCCTCGGCCGCGTTGCGGACCTGCCCCCTAGTTTTGCAAAATTCATCTTCGCATCACGGACATGCCCCAGAGATTCGCAAAATTCATCTTCGCATCGCGGAGCAGTCACGGATTAGTCTGCCTCAAAAATTATTTTCGTGACCAAAAATATAAATACATCTGTGTGTCGCGGACTTGCTTTTAGATAGTGATTTCTTGATCTTTTCTCATGTTTAGCTATCTAAAAACACTCCTAAACATCATGAGATCTTTTCTATCACACATCACAACCCTTGAATCCATAATTAAATTGAAGGATAGTTAAAAGAAAAGTCTAGAAGTTAAGAAGCAAGTCAAGAGAAGTTCATAAAGTTTTTCAAAAAGCCTTTTACAAACGTTTTAACTTTGTTTTAAGACTTAAGTTTAAAGTTGAGCAAAGAGGAAAGAGTTGAGTTCATTTCTTCAAAGATTATACGGGAACTAAGTATTCCCAAGAGTTTAAAATGTTTTCACATTTGAACAAGAAAGGGAAACACCGATTTCCAAGAGAGCTTTTAAGCTATGTTTTTTAGTATTTATCTCAAACCAAAGAAAGTATTTTGTTTTTTACAAACATATGAACAAATTATATTTTGGGATTAGTATTGAGCACCGATATGGGGATGAGTTTGAGTTCAGATAATTTAAATTCTCCCTAAACCATGTAGCCGTCATGGGTAGTAAATGATCATACCTTTTAGATGACTCCTTAAGTGCTTTTTAGCATAGACTAGTGGATCCAATTAGTTAAGGCATTATGTATGACGGAAAAGTATAGGACAGTTTTGGAAGCGTGGGCAAGACGATGTATCATTACTTAGGATCATAGTGGTGGTTGTAGGTTAGAGAATCTCCCACACAAACTGTAATACTTTATTATACGAGTACAGATGAGTTTGTTATTTCATTTCTTTAACAAGCTAAGTTGCTTTCTACTGTTTTAAAAGCTTTATGTATATTGCATTTGTTTTTTTGCTTTATATTGAGTTAAGTTATTCAAGAGTTGAGTAAAGCCAAGGTAAGTGTTTCTTTCAGATTCTTTTCAAGCGTAAGCTATGTTTAGCATTCCAACTCGCATACTCGTACATTCAATGTAATGATGCTAGTTGGCCTGCATCGTCTTATGATGCATACACAGGTAATCGGGATCATCATCCAGTGCCTCGTTGATCCAGTTGAGCCCTGCGAGTCAGTTGGTGAGCCTCCTATCTTTAAAGAGGATCTTTATATTGCTTTCAGTATTTTAGTTCATTAGGATGTCGTGGGTCTTGTCCCGACATCCATCTCAGTTATTTAGAGACTTCATAGATTGAGTTAGTTGATGTTAGTTTATGAGTCTTCACTTTCCCTTTTCAGTTAAGTTGAGACTTGAGTTGTCACTTTGGCAGTGAATGCTATTTATTACATTCTAGGTTATTATTGAGCAGTTCAGTTATTCTTTTTAAGTATATTTATCTTGAGTAAAGTCTTTCGCTGAGTAAGTAAGCCAGGCCAAGGGTTCGCTTGGGGCCAGTAATGGTTCTCGAGTGTCGACCATGTCCAGGGTGTAGGGTCGGGGGGTGACACAGTGGCCCTACCCTGGCGGCAAACTCCCGCCTTGGCGGCTTTCATGGAAACAAAGAGCTAAATTAAGAGTTGCAAACCCCCAATTCACAACACACATTCACCCCACGATACTCAGAAAATACTCGTTCACGGGAAGATCATTTTCGGGAGTTCTACTGGCCCGAATTTGATTCCATAAAGTCGTACGGGTTCCTTAACATCTTAGCTATCTACTCATATGATCAAATTCATAATTTGATCTCCCATTTATTACCAGATTTCCCTCGACCTTATTGACTCTGATTTCGTCCAAATTTGGACTAGGTTGAGAAATTTCAAGATACTACCAAAAAGTTTTCTGGCCCAAAATTTTCCCCTATTGGCTTTTCTATATTGATAGGAACTGGTCGTTACATACACTCTATCTCAAGTCACTCCACCTTTGTCCACTGCGAACTCCTACACTAAAAACCATTTCACTTTACTAACCGATCATCGCCTAACCATTCTATCACATAATGACTTCTCAAAACCACCCACGTTGTCAACCCCAGAATCCTTCCTACAAAATTCCTAAATTTAAATCCACCAACTAACTCTATCGACCATGTAAACCCTTACTCACCTCCCTTAACTCAATCTACTTGTAATGACTTGGTCAATCATTTTGGAAAAGTTTCATAAAATTACCATTTTACCCCTTTTGATATCGACCGCGGAGCTTTTTATGTTAATTTTTGAAAGATTATATTAGAATTAAAAAGTTGAGAACTTGAGTACGTTTCTGATTTTGAAAGGCTAAGTTGTTGAAAAGTAGTTTTCGGAGTCTTTTGGAGTTTTTAGTGTCAGAATGAAATTCCGTCGATTCTATTAGTTCTGTAATTTGAAATCTTGTCTATGAGAGTTTCCGGTTTTAGATTTAGAGTCTTTCTTTGGATTTTGGGTCCTAAGTTGTGAAATTATGGAAATTTAGCCTTTGGGTTGACTTTGATCAACATTCGGGGTTCGAATGCTTGAATCGGAATTCCAAGAGTTAAATTGGATTTGGGGGATGATTTTAGACCTAGTGAGGTCTTAGTTGATTTTTGAGAGGTCCCGAGCTTGTTAAAGCCTTTTTAGGTGTTGTGTTAATTTCTTGTGGTTTTCATGGATGTCGGTTCAACGAGACTTTAGATTCGTGTTTTGATGGTTCCATAGAGTCTGGAACGTCGAGTTGCATATGCAGATTGTGTTTACGGGGTTTCGAATTAATCCCGAGGGTCCTTTAGGTTTTGAGAGTTGGCTATGTTTTCTGGTGATGCAGACCTCGCTTTTCTGAAAGTCCTATAACTTAAGCGAAGGGCCTGTCGCTTAAGTGATACCCGAGTTTTTAGCGGGGTTCACTTTTTTCATGATCCGAGCCTACACTCTGAACGTGACCGGTACTTGAGAACCATTTTTGATCCCTAGGTGAACCCTTGGTCTGGCTAACTATGACTCACATGATTATTAAAGATACGCGGAAGCTTAAATAAATGAGCATTTAAACATTCCAAGGAGAGTTTTAAAATGCAGTCTTGAAATACTTAACATAATTCATACGTTAAATAAACTTCATGAGAAACAATGAAAAACATCTAATTTTGTCCGTCTATAAAGCCTCTAACAATTTCAAGATAGATGTCGGGACAAAACCCAACGACACCCAAATACTACTTAAAACTGAAATGAAGCTTGAGTCCCTCATAAGCAAGATGGTGTCACGACCCGAGCCTACACCATGGACGTGGCCGACATTCAAGAACCATTGGTGGTCCCCAAGCGAACCCTCATCCTGGCTGACTACAAGCGGAAGACTAACTTTAGCATACATAAGCATCAAATTGAAATGAACGTTTAAAAAGAGTTTATTGAATATCAAAACTTTGTTGAATATACTTAGTATGAAACATATGTTTTAAATAAAATATCTGAAATTGAGAGACTCTCCAAAACTGTCTATCTATGAAGCCTCTACTATAAAGAAAGGATGTACGGACAAGACCCACGACACCTCAAAACTACTAACTGGAAAGTAACTATGAAGTCCTCTGAAATACAAGGAGGCTCACCAAATATAACTGGAGTGTAGAGTGATCTCAACGAAGCGCCTGTTGATAATCATGAACACCTATATATGCATCATAAAATGATACAAGTTGAATGACATCAGTATAAGGAATGTACGAGTATGTAATATGATTGCGTAAACAAATAACTGAACTGAATGACTGAAAGCAACTCAACTGAATCAATACATGAACATGAAGTGAAAATATTACAGTAAGATATACCATGAAAGTAACATGAAAATAATATACTTTACTTGTGGAAAGTTTCTCTAACCGACAACCATTACCATGAGCCTAGCAATGATACAACATTTCGCCTCACGTTGCCAGGGCCATTCTATACTTTGCCGGGGTAAAGGATGATATCGTGAATATGGATCCATCTAATTAGCCTTCTCAGAGGCAGTGAGGAATCACATGAAGAATCAAGTCTATCCTATCTTACGCTGACTATGTAGTTCTATGGCACTTCCGAATCATAAAAGATTCTAAGCTAACTCGGTGCTCGATACTACTCCCAAAATAATTAATATAACTTTGTGCTCAATTCACTCATTACAAAGAATGGACTTCTTACATTACTTGAAATAGTTTTCAAAACATGAGACGTGTTTACCTTCATGAAAACATGCACTTATGAACTGATCTTTCATTTCCAATAATTAACATAGGTACATATATATATAATATTGAATAAAATAACATTAGAAACTCTTAATATTTATGAAATATAACCTTTACACTTTTTCTCAAAACTCATCTTTACTTCCTCAAAAACTCAGTTTAAAACTCAAGTGTTGGCTTTGAAAAACATCTCAAAATTTATATCTCAAAATAGGGTTCATGCTTAATTATATACATGAACAAATAAACTCAAGGATATCAATAAAAAATATAGAAACTCAATAATTAGGAATAGAATTTCAAAAGAATCAGGAATTCAAGGACTAAATATCAACTAATATCAAGAATACTCAAATCTAGGGGTAGAATCCTAGATTTCGCTTTTACTGATTTAAAAGTAGATGTAGGGCGTGAGGACAAACTAGTACAACATTATGATAGCCTTACATACCTGAAAGAATAAGGTTCTTAAAGAATCTTGAAGAAGAACTTGATAAGAATCCTTGAAACCATAGCTTTAAGATAAACAATCAAGAAAGCCTTACTTGATATTCTTGAATTAGTTTCTTGAAATCTCTATGGCCAATATTTATGATTTTCATTAGTGATTCATAATTATATGTAGGAATTTGAGTTGAAAAGAAAAATAATTCTTGGAGAAAGACTTACCTTAAAGAAGAATCTTGAAAAAGATTGAAAGAATCTTGAATGGAGTCTTCTACTTTGATTTTTCATTAGGTTTTGTCTTAGGGTTTGAGCGAGAAGAGAATGATGGATTAAGAGATTAAAATCTGATTGGTTTGGGTCTTTAATTAGTCAAGAAATTTGTTTAGGATTTTCTTGGAGGTAAAAAGACAAAAAGACCCTTTTAATATTTTTCCCGTCGGCTTATTCGTCATTGCACTGTATCAGTTACTAAAATTGTCATAACTTTTTACTCAGAAATGGGATTGATGCGAAATTGGTGGCGTTGGAAAGTAGATTCAAATACCTTTAATTTGATAGGTTATGGTCCACTTAACTTCTTATATTCTAACAGATATGGTTGTTTGAAGTTGACCTAAGTAAATCTTATGTCAAAACTTAATCGGTAAGAAAACTTTCAACTCAACTTTGCGCTAGGAGTTTTTAGTGACCTTAATTGATATCAAAAATCATTCTCATACTGAAGATTTTACCTTAAAACCTAAGAAAAATTAAGAGTCACTCAGCACGACCTTATACAGAATTCAAGAACTGTTTGGGCTTGACTTAGAAATTTTCAGGGTGTTACAATATCTCCCCCCTTGGGATCATTCATCCTCGAATGATGGTTAAACTGAGGATGGAAGGTAAAGGAGTTACTCTTACTATCTTTATGACTTTTGAACTTCCCTACTAACCTTGTACCAACCTTGAGCCCATATCAAGAAACATCTAATGATCATGCATTCATACACATGCTACCAATACCACATTCAAGCCTAGTACTAAAACAACTCCATGAACTCCTACTAAATAACCCTTATAATAATTCTCCATTCTCTCGTCACTTCTACCATCTTAACTTTCATGCAGTATTACCACAAAAATGACTTATTACTCATCGTAAAACCTTATCTCCTTCTTCCTTCACAATTATAAGTTTAGAAGGAATAAACACACCATCACTATCACAATAAGAAATATCAATCATCTTTTCTATCAATCACACAACTACTATCAACAACACCCTCAACTAAAAAGGATCACTGAGAGAGCTTTAAGGTGAAAGATCATAAGCACGATTCATTCGATATATCTAATAAAACAATATACATGGCATAACATTTTGTTTCTAGCCATTCAGAGTAAATCGTGAGCTTGTTAGACCGGAAATACTGTGATATATAATTGCTTATATGAATAGGTTCATAGCATGAGACTGATATCCATAACTTTATGGATTAAGCTTGAGATTATTGGGCTAAAGCCTTTGCCTCTCATTCTGGAAACTGAGCATCAATATGAATATCTCTGAAGTGTATGAGCATAGGTCATGAACATAATTCTGATATAAGAACATCATCATGATGTTGTAATGACTGAACTTTGAGGAATACGCAAGATAATTAATGGATTGATGTACCTCTACAACTCTTTTGAAACACATCACTTTCTGATTCTCCACACTTGATTTGGTTTCTTATCTTATCATCTTCCCCTTAGGTCTGAAGCTCACACTTTAAAGTTATGGATCTATTCCATCGTCTCTAAACTGGTCTACATTTGCTTTACTCTAATACTCGGGAAAGGCTTATCGCATGGCTACTGAACTATCCATAAGTAGGTACTAAGACTCCTTCTAAGACCTCTTTCTAAGATATTTCTCTTAACCTCTTCTCATTGGCTTATAAGGCCACTTCATTTAAGTCTTAGGGAAAATAATAATGCCTACATTGGCCTATTCCACATTGACAACTCAAATATATTATCTAGGCACACATGAAAAAAGAAACTTAACTAGAACCTCATCTGGTTACATACAACCTCGGGTACACCTCTTAATACTCATGTTACTTTATTATCTTAGCCACACTTCACAACTCGTACCTCAAAGTTAGAATCCCGCACTTGTACCACTCATCTTCATTGTAGCTAACATCTCAATTCCTCACCTACTCTATATCAAGCCTACCAGATCAGATCTCAAGAGTAACATCATCACCCTCATGTTACCATTCTTTTAATCACGACGCTCATCTCAAATTCAAGCTTAATGTTTATTACTAAACCCAGATATTTATATGATTGCTCGCTTACTATACTAACTTACGACTACTAGATAAAATAAAGAAACGCTCATCCACTAAAACCTCATGACAAGTGGTCAATCTTTATCTTTGACTATACATCTTTACATATTACTACCACATTCCACTTCACAACTGAAGTACTATTTACTCATCCACTATACATCATTGCCTAATTAGTTCTATAACACTTTGAATATTATCGGCTCTCCCTCAAAAATCATAAGCCTAGCTTAGATCTATCACCTTATGAATACCCCTGCTTTTCTATCCAGCACCTACACTTGGTCGTTACCAACACAATGACACATCATCATAACCCCCTTTCTAGTTAAAGTATACTCTAAATCATCCATACTAATAACTCTTACTCTAACTTCTATCATGAAATCTATACAAAATTATTATTCCTTAGTCTACTCATAAAGGAAAACTCCTCATTAATAACTCACTAGGTGCATGAGCACAATAGCATAATTTGCCTCATTACTATCTATTTTTCTTAGATTACTGAATATCTGCATGCATTCTTCTAACCTTGGGTATTTTTACTACTGCTGCTTATAACATCATAACTCATACTAGCTTTTCGGGTGAAAATACTACCCAAGATTTAAAACACAATTCCTCGTAAAGGTATCACTTGAAACAAGGTTTAAAGAAGAGAGTTTGGGAGTACATCTCGCTTTTAGCTCAAACGTATGAATCATATGAATAAGAGTGCCTTCTTTTGAAACTCAACACTTAACTCACTCACAAGCTTATCTCAAGCCCCTGTGCAGTCTCATGACTTTCTCAAGACTATTGCTACGAATAACTTTCCATAAGGATCTTGGGCATTACTTTTCAACCACCTTTAGTATGAGGGATAGTCGAATGGATATGAGAACACACGAGTTATAATAAGTCTCTATGATATACTTCTAATGCACAATTTAGAGTCTGAGAGAAGGGAAAGTTTTCCTAAATGTTTGTAGTCCCTTATTTATAGAAGTGGGGCCCTCACAACTATAAATAAGATCCTACTTGACACGACTTCATAGACACCCTAGGACACTTGAACTCTGTGCTCTAATACCAAATTTGTCACAACCATAGCCTACACCCTAGACGTGGTCGGCACTCAAGAAACATTGCTGGTCCCCAAGCGAACCCTCATCCTGGCTGACTACAAGCGGAAGACTAACTTGAGCATACATAAGCATCAAAATGAAAGAAATGTATAAAAATAGTTTATTGAATCTCAAAACTTTGCTAAATATATTTAGTATGAAACATAAATTTTAAATAATACCTGAAACTGAAAGACTCTCCGAAATTGTCTATCTATGAAGCCTCTACTATTAAGAAAGAATGTCCGAAGAAGACCCACGACAACTCAAAACTACTTACTGGAAAGTAACAGTGAAGTCCTCTAGAATACAAAGAGGCTCACCAAAGATAATTGGAGTGTAGAGTGATCTCAACAAAGAACCTGTTGATAATTATGAACACCTATATCTGCATCATAAAAGGCTGCAAGTTGAATGACATCAGTACTTGGAATGTACGAGTATGTAATATGGCTAAGTAAACAAATAACTGAACTGAATGACTGAAAGCAACTTAACTGAATCAATACATGAACATGAAGTGAAAACCATTTAAACTTTACAATAAGATATACCATAAAAGCAATATGACAATAATATACTTTACTTGTAAGGAGTTTCTCTAACCGACAACCATTACCATGAGCCTAAAAATGATGCAACGTTTTGCCTCACGTTGCCAGGGCCATCTTATACTTGCTGGGGTATAGGATCAAATCGTGACTATGGATCCATGTAATTAGCCTGCTCAGAGGCAGTCAGGTGTCGCATGAAGAATCAATGATATCCTATCCTACACTAGCTACGTAGTTCTATGGGACTTCTGAATCATAAAAGATTCTAAGCCAACTCGGTGCTAGATACTACTCCCAAAATATTTAATATAACTTTGTGCTCAATTCACCCATCACAAAGAATGGACTTCGTACATTACTTGAAATACTTTTCAAAACATGAGACGTGTTTACCTTCTTGAAAACATGCACTTATGAACTTATCTTTCAAGTCCAATAATTAACATAGGTATATATATATAAATATATGAATAGAAAACATTAGAAACTCTTAAGTCTTTATGAAATAGAACCTTTAAACTTTTTCTCAAAACTCATCTTTACTTCCTCAAAAAGTCAATTTAAAACTCAAGTGTTGGCTTTAAAAAACCTCTAGATTTATAACTCAAAATAGGGGACATGAACAAATCAACTCAAGGATCTCAATAAAAAAATATCGAAACTCAATACTTAGGAATAGAATTTCAAAAGAATCAGGAATTCAAGAACTCATAATCAACTTATATCAAGAATTCTCAAATCTAGGGGTAGAGTCCTAGATTTCTCTTTTACTAATTTGAAAGTAGATGTAGGGCATGAGGATGAACTAGTACAACACTATGTTAGCCTTACATACCTGAAAGAACAAGGTTCTTCAAGAATCTTGAAGAAGAACTTGATTAGAAGCCTTGAAACCATAGCTTGAAGGTAAACAATCAAGAAAACCTTTCTTGAGATTCTTGAATTAGTTTCTTGAAATCTCTATGGTCAGGATTTATGATTTTCATTAGTAATTCATAATTTTATGGAGAAATTTGAGTTGAAAAAAATGAAATTCTTGGATAAAGATTTACCTTGAAGAAGAATCTTAAAAATGATTGAAAGAATCTTGAATGGAGTCTTTGTACTTTGATTTTTCTTTAGGTTTTGTCTTAGGGTTTAAGAGAGAAGAGAATGATGGATTAAGAGAGGAAAATTTGATTGGTTTGGGTCTTTAATTAGTCAAGAAATTTGTTTAGGATTTTCTTGGAAAACTTGTACTTTGACTTGTGCTTGGAGTTGGAAAACTTTGCCGCTTAGCATTTCAAATTTTGTATTGTTCGGCATAAGAGGTTGGTTTTTTGAACCCCATGTTCATTTTTATCGCATTTTGTACTCATTTGCAGATGATGTTATCTTAGTGATGTGTGTTGGGCCTCTCTGATAGGATAAGAATGTTTGATTGCCGATTATAATTTGATAATCTTGCCCCTATTGTTTTGATCATCGAATGCCCATAAATTTGTGCCTTAAAATGAGTTAAATTTTGTGGGGTCGTTCTTGCATGTTGGTTAGATTGGTTGGGTGAAGTCTGAGTAGCCCGTATTTGTGCTAAATGGCGGAAATTTCACAATGATGGAGTGGGTGACACCATTCTTAAGGGCAATAGTTATTAAATGGCCAAATTTGGCAAAACTGGGAAAAATTTGAGTATCCCGAGGTGATGGGTGTTATGGGTCTGAAATTAATTTAACTAGTGCATGCTTTGATTTTGTTTTCGAGGGTTGCAGAGTTAAATTCTAAAAGTTGGGTGGAAAATAGGCACGTTGGGCCGTTTGGAGAGCTAGGTTGAGCTCGCCGAACAACTAGGCGGTTCACCTAATGTCCCCATCTCGCCTTTAATTTCGTGTTTTATTTGATGATTGACTCTGTAACTTTCGGCGAGAAGCTCGAGGTCACAGAAAGAACTCGGCGACTCGCCAAAAGTCTTCTTTATCACCCTTTGTCTACACCCCTTAGCCCTTTGGCACTGGACCTTTCGGCATGTTAGCCCTTTCTCACCAAAATCTATCAGCGATTCACCGAAAGGGACCTCCCATCGCCAACTTGTTGAGAATTTTAAGCCAATGCCTTCTGCGATCCCGGCTTAGCTAGCCAAAGAGATTCGGCAACTCGCGGAATTGATCGGCGAGTATGTCTGCAGTTAAGTTTCTGTACTTTGATGTGAGTATTTACTAACTTTTCTCCAATCTTTTGCAGTTATGGTGCGAACAAATCTAGATAGGCCACTCCATAAGAAAGCACGGGGAATTACTATAAATGAAGGGGGATCAAATCCTCCAAAGAAGAGAAGGCAAGAACTCCGACAGAGAGAGAAAGGCAAAACAAATAAGCACACATGTGAGAGAGTGACTGTTGACACCCATGCTAATTTGTCTGAGTCTGAAGATGAGTAGCCTTTGATTTCCCGAAGGGACGAGCTCTAAGCTAGATCTCAACCCACATCCACCAGAGTTTCCTCAGTTGTCAGTTCTCATACACCAGAATCAGTTCCAGATGGAGCACCGCCTGTAACCCCTGTAATCCCTGTCGTTCCTTCTCCCAATCTTCTGAACAGATTGAAAGGAGATCGTTTATGAACTATCCTCAAGGAGAAGTTACTTTCGACATAAGGCTTGGGGGGGAAGTATCCAGATGTGAGGGAGACCCTCCACTTCCACAGATTCGAGCAGTTCACCCACCCTCAGTCCCCTATATTCCCTCCTGGATCCGCCAGCTTTACACAGCTAATGGTGATCTGGTTCCTAAGAGTAAGAAGAAGGCTAGTGAGTTCGGACCGGTTAAAGCGGTCATGGTCCAAGGAAAGGAGGTCGGGTGCAGCAATGAGTACATTAACACTATAATGGGTAGAGAATTGCACTCTACACACCCTTATGATGGATTGCATGTTGAATCCTTGGAAGATTTGAAGGGCTGACACCCCTCATTTCAGACACCACCCAGAGATGGATCGGGGTGGGAGTCCCAATTGATAAAAAGCACTTGAGTGTCGCTGCGCGTTATTGGTTTGGATATATCAACAACTCCATCATGCCCTCCCAAAATGAGTCTGTTATCCGTCTTCCTAAGGGAGCGTGTCTGGGATCGATTATTTCTAGGAAGAGCATTAATATGGGGCTTATTATTGAGCAAGAGATGGCCATGTGGGCCAATCAGAGTCAAACCTCACTGTTGTTCCCTGTACTGATCACAGAACTAAGCTGACGAGCAGGAGTGCCTCAGGATGATACGAGGGATATCAATATTACCCCTTCCTCCTCCACTGATATCTGGCGTATTGAAGTCGAGTACACTAGAGAAGAGGCTGCTAGGAGGAGAGCTGCCCCGACAGATACTTCTCTAGAGGTGGATGTCTACTTTATACCTGCAAAGGCATCTTTGCCTACTCCGACCTCCGGGCCTTCAGGTACTTTTGCTCCTTTTTCGTCCTCACAGGCGCCAGGTATATTCTCTTTCTCCCAGCAGATCAATATCACTGAGGCAATGATCTTGAAGATGGGCCATCTTGCTAAGTCAGCGGACGTGAGAGCTACCGAACTGGAGAGAGATGTACCATTAATGATTGAGGTTGTGATTCTAGATGCACTGACCCCTCTGCAGACTTCTATTGACAGTCTCATTACGAGAGTTGAGGCTTGTGAGAGAAGACAGGGGGAAACCTACAAGGTTTCGACTTTGAAAGCCGAGGTAGCAGATTTGAGGAAGGATGTAGACTATTTGAAATCTACCGAATTCATTTCATTGATTCAGGCTGCAAATGGCGTGGATGCTCTTGAGACCTCAGGTATTTCTCCGAATATTACCGGTGATGCACACCGGGATGAGCCTGCAGTTGAGGAGTCGGATGCTAAAACTGACGAGGAGCAGATTGGGGTACAAGAGGAGAACATATTCAGATATTTGCCAGATCTTGTAGGGACGGTTGTGCAGACATCACTAGCAGAGACCTCCATGGCTATCTTTATTGGAGTTGTTGCTTATGAGGTGATTCCGAGCACTGATACCCAAGTCCAGACTGTTGCACCGGGGACTGCGGCTCAGATAGATGGAGAGACTACATAGACAACATCCTATGTTTACCTCCCTCTCTGTCTTACTTGGTTTCACTTTCTGGATATTTTACTTCATTTGCATTTGAGGACAAATGATTTCTTATTCGTGGTGGGGTGACACCCAACTTTTGTGTGAATATTGATGTTTGATATTTTGTTTATATATTTGGGTCGTTATGCTTACAATTGTGTTTTGCACTTCTTTTAATGGATGTTTGAGCTTGTGGCTCCGTGTGCTTTAATTGTAAATAATTTTTTACCCTTCCAAATTTTTCGTTCACTCTTGTATGCACTTGAATGTGGCTATTCATAAGCAAATTTGAGACTCGGTTTTGACCAATATCGATGAATCAAATAGTGCTCATACTAGAATGAACATGAATATGCGGCTATAACGAGGCCAATTGAAGTTGCATAGACAATATGTGAAGTCTTAGCTTCTCGTTGTGACTAACCAATTATCGAATTGAGTCTCTTGTGATGAATGTTGCACACTAGCGAAAGTATGAAGTCTTGTCTGACTTTGGTGTCGATTCTTTGTGTGATGAGTTTACTGTCAACCATGCACGATAACAACTAGAAAATGCCCCGTTGGTCCGGTCGACTAAGCAAGGCTATCTCTTGATATGATCTAAGGCAACTTGGAAGAGTGTGAGCCAATTTGACATATACCTCTTTTGTGACCTACCTTGTGAGTGTATGTGAACCTCTTTTGAACACCCCTTTAGCATTACCTTTCTTTGGAAGAAACTTGATGAAAACATGACCTCTCTTAATCCACTACCTATAATCCTCTTTATTTGTGGTTGATTGAATAGCCAACTTAGGCCAAAATCCTAAGTTGGGAGTGTGGTAAAAAGAAAAGGACAAGTCAAGAAGTGCAAGGAAAGTCTCATTTAACCCATGGTGTTGAGAAGAATGGAACCCATCCATACAAAAAAAAGAGAAAAGAATGAAAAAGAAAAAGTCATGGAATAAAGTTATGAAAATACAAAAGAAATGGAGTTTCCGAACAATCCATGGAAAGTGAAAAATGGGATGACTTATGAGCACTAAAGAAAATGATGAAAGAAGAGGAAAGGAAGTGTTTTGAGCACCACATTTCATGATGATGAAAGTCATTGAGCCTAAATGACCATACCTTTGCACTCAGCCCCATTACAAGCCTTGAAAAGACCTTTTTAATCTTGAGTGAGCTGAAGCAATCGTCAATTGGAAAATATAGGCAAACGTATGGATGAAAGCATGCATAGTGTTCTTCTTTGTGAGTGTGAGTGTTGCATTTGATTCCAGAACTTTAAATGATTAAACCATTATGTGTGAAAATGGAATCATTCTTTTGTGTGAGGGCATTTGATTTCCTTTGTTGAGCTTGAACTTGCATTTGAAGCGAGTATGGTGAGCTTGAGATTCTTTGATAATGGTGTGTCACAACTTGAGTCTTCGAGTACACAATTGATCCTTGACTGAGTAAGTTGAGTCTTGTGTGTGCATTCATGATTGTGTTGTGTAGCACTGTTTGAGACATCCTTTGTGAACTGCTGAACTTGAGTTTTACTTGAGGACAAGCAAAAATTTAAGTTGGGGGTGCTGATAAGTCCACAATTTGGACTCATTTAGGGCTTTATTTTAATAGATTTAGTGTTCTCAAATGCATATTTTGTCTCAAAAACTGATGTAAATCCTTAAGTTTCAGGTATTTGGAGTTTGAGGCAAAGCATGGACACTACTTAGCAAAAAGGAACAAGTCGGCTGGAAACACGAAGAAAAGAAGGCATGAGGATCGCTAATGCATTAGGCGAGTTGGCGAATGGCCTTAATCTCGCGTAATGTTCCAGTGTACTGAGGCCTGAAGGAAAATATCAAGTCGGCGGTGAAAAAGAACAGTCGGCGCATCGTCGAGCAGTTCTGCGATGCTGTACTATATTGCCCAATAATTCAAAACGTGAAGATGCTGAACGCAAAAGCTGAAAGGCGATGAACCAGACCAAAAGGCGGATTGCTAAGTGCATCAGCGATCCAGATTAACTGCGCCGAGTGGTCCTTCGCAACACAAATCTTCAAAAATTATAAATATCCAATTAATTATGTAGCTTAGTAACTATTAAGAAATCAATCAAGTTGTAAAGAATTATTACTGAGACTTAGAATATTTTCAGTTTTTAGTTCTTAGAGTTTTTGTGAGACAATGTTCTTGAGATTGAAGGTTTTCAACTCTAAGAAATTGGAAGTGGGTATCCAAGAATCTTCATCCTACACATGTTTAAAGACATTTTCTATCGTACCCACTTGATGGAAACACTTGTTGGTATTGATTTCTATCTCTTTTTCATGTCTAGCTAAAACCCCAATTCTTGGGGTGTGATTTCGTGAATATGGGTTAAATTTCCTGTTGGGTATTGCTTATTGTTAGTCTATTTGCTGTTGAAATGTGATTTCATTTAGTAGTTGTGTTTGAACTTAATGGGATTGTAGTTGCAAATATGATTTTATATTAGTGTTTTTGGCTTGCTCGAGAGAGAGGTTTTAAAACTAAGACTACTAAATCGATAGCCGGTGGTTATTGGGTCATCATGGGTTCAACTCGAGAGAGTGAATCCTAGACCTTCTCCCACACATTCAGCTCGAGAGAGTGAATGGGCTAAGGCGGAGGCTGCACTTAAATTCTGCAACTCGGTGTTCGAGAGAAATCGAGTTGATTCGGGGTAAGTTGCTAGAGAGAGAATTTACCCCACTAAAGTCTAGCCTAGTTACAAATATTTAGCGATTTACTATCAATAGCATTTACCTAATAGTTTATTTTATCCCATATTTCTATCACATCCCAAGAATCCCGTCTCCCTATCTCATCTTTATATTTTCGCTATTTTTGTCATTAGTTGAATACAAACCCCCCATTTGATAATGGACATTTGTGTCAACACCTTTAGATTTAGTATGTTTTTATTCGTTAATGTTTATAGCAATGATTGATTAGAATTGATTTTACTTTTCTATTAATTCTTGCAACCACTCCCTTGGGACTCGACTCCAACCCTTGGTTGGATTATATTACTATTGTATGATCGTAGACACTTGAATTGGAAGTTGTGTCTTGATTATGCAAGCATCAACACCATGATGAGTTATGTGATGATCATTGATGCCAAGGTGTCTTCTAGCAAGTACTTGTGATGTCGAGGTCATTGCCGGCAAATACAATTGATATAAAGCTGACAGAAAATGATTCTGACTAGTGATT
Organism: Solanum gracilifrons; assembly: GCA_029582605.1. Taxonomy (NCBI): domain Eukaryota; kingdom Viridiplantae; phylum Streptophyta; class Magnoliopsida; order Solanales; family Solanaceae; genus Solanum; species Solanum gracilifrons. The sequence goes on along the minus strand of JAJOOH010014602.1, from coordinate 5,329 downwards.
TGGTATAAAGTCGATGGAAAATGGTTTCATCTAGTGATGTGATATAAAGCCGATGGGGAACAGTTACAATTAGTGATTTTATGTAAAGTTGAGAGAAAATGATTTCAGCTAGTGATATGACATAAAACCGATGGGAAATGGTTCCGACGAGAGTTGATTGTTGTGTTTTGATGATTTTTGATGTTTGTGATTGACTTATCAATTGATTGTGTTTGATTTATTTGATACTACTTGATACGTGTTGGTTGTTAACTTGTAACTTTAGACTATGAATATGAAGTTGTGTGAACTGTTTATTATAGAATTGTAAGGTTGGGCTGATTTATGTGTAGGTTATAGTTTGAGCAGCTTTAGTTGGAATGGGAAAGAGTATTCAGTTTCTTGCTAGGTTTCCTTGTTTATAAGGTTGCTTGTTGGGTACCATGTTATTGGTACTCACTCCTTACTTCTACACTTGTGTAGGTTCCGACCACGGTACTCTGTGATAGTCCTTATTCTTCTACTTTTCGAGGCTTTTCAAAGGATTATTGAGAGGTTGATGTGTTTTATCCCGGCTAGTCCTGTTTTCCTTTATGTTATGCTTTGCAAAGACTATGAGACTTGTATTTATCTTTCTAATTCTGTTTTTACATTTGTGTCTTGTACATGTGATAACTAGGTTTTAGGGTGTTAACAGAAAGAATAAGTTTTCCGCTTCCATCTTGTTCTCGCTTTATCTTTTTGCATTTCTTTCATTTGTTAGGTTGAGACTGACTTGCCTTGGTGGGAATAAACAAGTGTCATCACATCCATTTTTTGGTTGTGACAAATGGTATCAGAGCCCCAGGTTCATAAGTATCACGTCTGTACAAGCAAATTTAAGTAGAGTCTAGGGGATCGATACAGAGACGGTTGTACCTATCTTCAAGATGCTATAAAGATTGTTAGGGAACTCTCTCTTTGTTCATTCTCTCTTATCGTGTGTAGTTACCGTCACTTTTGCTGAGTTGTCGCGCGTTGTTTTGGAAGATGTCAAGGACTAGAGCTTCTATTTCTAGTGGTAGAGGGGAGGCAGTCCCCGAGGCAGTTGTTGAGACCCTAGCTAGGGGTAGAGGTAGGGCCTGAGATAGAGGTCATGCTCGTGGAGTAACTCTAGTTAGAGGTCATGTACGGGGAGCAGCACCAGCCAGAGGTAGAGGTAGAGAGGTTTTTCCTGAGCCACAGGTTGAGGTTACTGAGGAACAGGTTCCTTCGGAGTTGTGAACTCCCTTGTTTTAGGAGACATTGTTGAGGATGCTCGGTGTGTTATATAACTTCTCTCAGAGTGGTGTGGCAGATACACCACATGGTTCTCAGACTGGGTTAGTAGCGCAGACTCCGAATAATTTACCTGATCTACTGTAACAACACATTTTACCTATTGCAAATGTTCTAACAACATATTGCAACAACTTATTTTACCTATTGTAACGGTTCTAACAACATATTGCAATGGTCTAGCTATATGAAATCACAATTATGGTTTTAAATCATTATTAATATATAATAAGCTATAATAAAAAAGGTATATATATATATATATACTAGTCTATGGGAACGCGTCTTACGCATGTACCCCATTCTAATAGATGAAACCTTTTTGAAAAATTGTATATATATTTCTAAAAAGATCTTTAATTTGAATTATAAAACAAAGTTACAGGAAAAAGACCCTAATTATAACAATAATGAATATTGACTAATTTTTGGCAAATTATCCACGGAAAGAAGAAATACTGAAGCGCAAGAGTCCTCAAATGCCTATTATACGTAAAATTGATTTATGAATTATGTATTTTCCCTACAAACTTAAGCAAAGTAGAGTATATTAATATTCAGATGTGTATTCATACTATTTACAACAATATCTCTGGCACTCTTGAATATCAGGAGCCTTCGTGATTCTAAAAATGTAAGAAAAATGAAACTTATAAATGGAGAAATTCACACTTATTAAAAAGATTGACTAATGAGAAACAAAACTTGTAATAACTATATCATTCAAATATTGTTTTTACAAATAAAAGTCAAATAATACTAAAAGATACACTTGAAAAGTTCATAAAATTAAAAGGCAAATTAGAACATATGTGAAAGAAGAAAAATGATAATTTTGACATCGATACATATTCTTCGGACCATAGAAAAAGATCACAACATAACATTAAGTAATTTAGATATACTTCAAAAATCATCATCATTCTTTTTTTATTTTAAAACATCTTGATTATAGATCACCCATAAAATCCTTTTTAATTCCCTTCAAATCTATTAACATTGCTAAAATAAAAGGTTTTTATCATTTTTATGATAGAAAATATACTATTAATTATAAATATGATAGAAAATATACTATTAATTATAAATTAATTAAAAATACATAAAAGTAAAAATAATAAACTAATGAGCAAATACAATATTTGAATCAGGAAACTAAAATACTACACGTTGGATGAATGTAGTATGTGTAATTTTTATATTGGCAGTGTTATATGCCTCAAAGTTAATGTTATAATCCCTTAATTATAAATTTATTAAAATTACATAAAAATAAAAATAATACACAAATGAGCAAACACAATATTCAAATTTGGAAACTAGAATACTACATGCTAGACCAATGTAATATGTGATATTTTATTGTCAATATGATATGCCTCAAAATTAATGTTATACTTTTCTTCTTAATCTCTAGTTAAGAAGAATAAAAGAATATGACATGTGCATCTTCTCAGCTAACTCAGCTAAGGATCGAATCTTCTGAAAATATTTGATAACTTGAAGGAAATTTTAGTTGAACCGATTACGATAAGAGAGGAAGACTTGAGAAAAATGAACTCTTTCTTTTCTTTATATAGTTTTTTTCTTGATTGTTATCTTTTTAGCTTCCCTTCTTACATTTACGATTTGGAGTAATATACATTTAACATTACAATGTAATGCCTTAAATTCTACGGATGAAGAGGTTGACAAATGACTAATTAAAGTATGATTAATATATTGATTTATAAATTAAAGAAATATTTCATATTATTTTTGAAGGAAAATATAGTTTCTTAACTTTAAATGTTTTTTTTCAATATTATGATTTGGAATTGCCCACTTATTAATAATATAACTTTAATTTGGTAAAAATTAAAAGGAAAAATATGATTATATAATTTTATTTTTCTAGATGAATTATAAGGATTAATGTCTCTATTATTAAGTCAATTGTGAATTAAGAATCTATCTATATATATAAAGGAGGAACATAGAGAAGGTGATGTGGCACCTCTCTATGACCTCCATTCATATTTATCATTTTTCTCCCATTTTCGAGAATTTTTCTTTATTTAATTTTTTATTTTATTTTTAATATCTCCTAAAGACTTTATACTCAATTACTCAACTTTTCACCTCCCACTATAATATATCTTCTTTATTAGATATAATGTGGATATATTTATAACTCTCATATTTCAACTTTTCATATTCATAACCATCTCCACTATAATATATATCTTCTTTATTAGATATAATATGCTATATTTATAACTCTCATAATTTCCAAATTTTCATATTCATAACACTTACATATTAAATATGAAAGTTAAGATACCTTATGGTATTCCTCCATTATTTTCTATATAAATTTATATTTTTGTTTCATTCTATCCAAAGTTACCCTTCATTTTCACTATAGTATTATATTTATTCTTTTATTTGGCTTGAAAAAGAAGAAGAAAGCTTTTGAATAGTGATAGGCTTGTGAAGTGATGCTGACGAGAGCTTAGATAATTATGCATTGATTTCCTTTTCCTTCTATTTTATAATGATATGTTTACTGACTATTTCTAATTTTGGTATGTATTCTCTTACTTGGTTTACTAGTCCTAGAAATGATTGTAATTTCTTTTTTGTAACTAGTTGTTCATTTGAGTTAATTATTTTTTGTACTATGTGTGTTTGCTTTTTTATTCCATTTTTATCTATTTGTATTCTTAAAAATTCTATTTGCTATTTCATTATGTCTGCTTTCTTTTAACTTAGACTTATGCCTGAATGTTCTATAATATGTATAAATTTTTCTAATAATCTTATATGTTCATCTTGTGTTTTGGAATATAGTAATATATCATCAATATATACTGCACAATTTTCTAGTTGTTTAAAATAGTTATCCATAAAGTATTGATATCTATCTGGTGCATTTTTATATCCAAATGGTAATACATTCCATTCATAAAATCCTTGTGGTACTGTAAATGCTGTAAAGGAATTTGGAGGGACAAGAAAAACTTTCTCAGGTGCAAAAAAATGTCCCGTTAAAAAATCAAACGGAAATTTGAAAGAATACAAAAAATGTATCAATTCTTGAAACACGAAGAACTATTAGTGCTCCATGTTAAAAGATAGGGATTACTTTGATTCTTAACTCAAACATAAAGGACGATTTTGATCCTTTACTCGCCATCATCGTTGGATTGTTATATACTCCCTCCGTTCACGTGAAGAAATTTGGTGTATATATTTCTTGAAAAGTGAACGAAGGGAATATATATTTCTTTTGTGTCGAAAAGAAATGAAATACTATAGTATCTATATTATTACATTTTACCATGAATGATTTTAAGATGGATTCCTCACCTACCAAAAATGGTATACCTACCAAAAATATTATGAATTCCCCACCTAACTAACTACCAAAAATACCATGAACTCCTCACCTACTAATAAGATGAATTCCGCACCGAAAAATGGTATCAGAGCTATGGATGATAAGGAACATAGGAAGGAATATACTAGTAGAGAGTTAAGAAAATTAAACAAATTATATCCGGAATATAAACAACTTAATATCACAAAAACTAATAACGAAAAATTAGATCAATTAATAGATAATATATCTAAAATAGAATATAAATATATTCAATATTTAAAAATACAATGAATAACGAGAATAACGAATATAAAGAAAAACTTATTGAAATAATTATAGGGAAAAGACAAGAGTTAGAACAAAGGCAAAATAGACTTAATAATAACATATTCGCAGGAACTTGTAGAAAATCTATAATAGCACAAAGAAAAACTATTTTATATCTAGAAATACAAATAGAAAGTTTAGAATATGAACTTCAACACAATCTATAAATGAATAAGGAAGAATATGTCATAGACGAAAAAACATATGAAAACTATGACGGAATAAAAATAAAGATAATATTTTCTAATCTAGGAAGAAGATATAAGAAAATAGGTGACAATCTAAATTTAATGTTAGAAAAAGAAACGATAAAACTAGAAGATAGTTTAACTGCTATGATAA
>JAJOOH010014601.1:0-39307 GCA_029582605.1 Solanum gracilifrons | reverse complement strand
ATATATAATCCTTTGATCATCAAAAAAAAAAAAAAGACTCGAAATGATTTCTTTATCGGAGACCCTATTCCAGTGAGTCATAAATAAAAAAGTAACATCAATTAATCAGCCAAAAATAAAGCATTCCCAATTAGCTATGGAGAGTTGGTGAGTAACAAAATGTAAAAATAATTTACAATCTTCGATATCAAATTCGAAGCAATATGAATGGTGACATAAAGGCAGCTTAACTGGATTCTTTCTTGTTGTGATCATGAGTTGTGTCCATCTACTGCAGAGACGGAGCTAGGTTGGGATTCATGGGTTCTTATACTAAAAAGTTTATTAAATATATTTGTATATCAATTTCTGAACCCCTAACAAAATTGATTGACAATTATTAAAGAAATTTAGAATCCCAAATTCTTAATCCTGACTTCGCCTACGCCATCTAGTGCCCGGAGGTTTGATAATGGAGTTGGGGTGGAGCTTGCTATCGATCCTCCTCACCAAGAAAAAAAAACATTTATTGATAGGGAATTGTTGGTTATGTCTTTAGTGAATGGTGATAGGTGATGGTGATGGCTATGTGTGCCATCTCTAATGGAGAGAAACATAATATTGGGGAAAATAGAAGAAAACCCTAATCTTATTTAGAAGAAACAAAATAGGTAACAAATTCTTTTTGAAAAGAGATTTTATTCTTCCATCTAAAGGAAATATATATTTAGGAGGATTTTAGAGATGTGGAAAAATTTAGCCAAATTTTAAAATTAAAATTTTGTACTTAATATGGATATTTGAGTTTAAATAATAAAAATCTACAAAAATATATAAAATGGGTAACCCTAAAGTTACTAAGTACTCCCTCCGTTTCACAAAGAATGACCTCCTTTTCTTTTTAGTCAGTTTAAAAAAGAATGACCTATTTCCTTTTTTGGTAACATTTTACTTTTTGCTTTCCACGTGGCATGTTTAAAACCACAAGATTAAGGGTAATTTTGTACATTTGACATGACTTTAATTTAGGACCACAAGATTCAAAAGTCTTCTTTATTTACTTAAACTCCGTGTCAAGTCAAATCAGGGCATTCTTTGTGAAGCGGAGGGAGTAAAAGAAATATTATTAATCAATAGTTATATTATTGTAAAATATAAATTAACAACATTTATGATAAAATGAATAATAACCTTGAAATATTTACTCGAGTATTTAAAACTAAATAAAATAAAATCTATATTTATAATAGAAAAGGTAAAAAAGTATCATATGTCAGCACCACAAAAATCAGGACGCAGTATTCAACAAAGGATCACAATTAAACATGTAAAGGCGTAACTTTTCATCTGCTAAGGATAGTAGTTAAGTCCATTTAGGTTTGGTCTCAAACGGGGAAACCAGCAGCTCTACAGTGGATAGTTTGAATGATTTCTAGCAAGAGTGCTTTGAGATATATCTTTGTTTCATCTGGAGGATCCTGGTATATATTCCTCTCATGTCATGTTGAATACATGCTAGGGGAATCTGTATAAGCTTGCCTGCGATGATTTGCCATTTGCATAAACAATTGCCCAACTTAGCTCATCCTTCCATTCCATTCCATTGAGCATCTTTGGATGTCCATCCATTGTAGCACCTTGTCTCGTATTGCAGTAGAAAATGTGATCCAAAGTCTCATCTATATTGGTACATAACACACATGAGGTATATATCAGTAATAGTCTTTCATCTGGCTAGTCTATATATCTCCGGTCAACAATCTCTTTGAAGTAGATAGGAATAATATAAACTTTCATTTTGAGGTGCCATGATTGTTATACACTAGCCTTTCTTGCTCTTTCAACTACCGTTATTTAATTAGCGGGTAATTTTTTTAATATTCTTTAATTTTAGTAATTAGTTAATGGGCCAAGCCCATAATTTATGTGATTTCTGTAAGGGATAGATTGTAATTTTGCTATGTGATTTCTGTAATTTGCTCTAATTTATTTAACACCCTATACTATTTGGCCCATGTATTGAATTAAGTTAATACGATTTAATATAATTTTAGTAGTGTATAAGCCAATTTCGGCTCAAATTCTCAAACGAGACTAATCACTGGCCAATTTCGGCGATTGTCAAAACTATTGACCAATTTGCATAAGGTAAACCACACCATTCTTGTATTGTATTATGGGTAGAACTTATATCATTGATATTAATTAATTAGTTTAGAACTTAGATAAGAATTGGAAAGTTTGGAGTCGGTTATCCTCTTGAGATGCCTTGTTATTTCTCAAATTTTATACGAAAATTGTACCGCATGTGAGACGGCAATTATTCTAAGGAAAAATTGTTTACTTTTTGAAGGACAACGTATTTTTTGTTGATTTTCCATTATAAGTTAGTGGGTGTAGTATTGTTGATTTGGTGGTTAAGAAATTTGAGCAATAATGATGGTGAAATGATGGATGTTAATGATAGACTAATCACTGGAAAAACTTGACATATGGGTGTAGGTTGATGATTTTTTCCCCATTAATTTGGTACTTGGCCAGTTCCTATTTTACGTTAGTTTTAAGAATTGAGGAATTTCTTTTTAAAATTGAGACTTAATTCTAGACTTGAGATTTGGAAAATATGAGAGTTGACATGTTAATTGACATCAAAATTAGGAACTTGATTATAGATCTATGTGAGTTTTGGGGTCTAGGTTAGACCTATAGTAAAATGGATGTTGTTAGATTTGCAATCTTATTATGGTTATTTATTTGATTAGATTGCACTAATTTGGAAGCTCAACGAAAGGGGGAAAACTCAAGCCTCGGAGTGATTGTTTGATTATTTGAGGTAAATGGATTTCTAAACCCTTGCTAAGTGCATAGAATCGTGTATTTCCTTATGGTATGTGTTGGGGAGTAATGGGACTTGGTGATGGGTTTACTTGTCCATGTTGAATAATTCTAATGATGGAAAAAGGGTAATAAAAGGCAATGTGTTTAATTATTGGTGTGTGATGGGTTGAGACTAGTTTGAAAGGCTTAATGATTAATTGTCAATGTTGTATCACGATTGTGTTGTTGTGAATTGGGCATTGTTATGAAAATAGTCATATCATCATTATTTGTGTGAACATGTCATTTTGATTCTGAGACATGATTGTGATAAGTGTTGTGTGAATTGAGGAATAATAAGAAATTAAAGAGGTTGTACAATTTCGAGGGACGTGTCGCACACCGCGACGGCTACTATTATCGAGGGATGTATTGCACGCCGCGACAGATACTATTATCGAGGGTCGTGTCACACGCCGCGACGGATGCATGGATAGATATGTACCCCATGAGTCTCGGACTGTGAGACAGCGTGTGTGTATCGTTAGGTCAGACATGCATCACTATACTTGACGTTGCATTTCATTACATTGCATATCTTTATTATTGGTGAACTTGATCTTGTGAGTGCCTTTTTGTGAACTTTTGATTGATGAATATTGAGTTGTTGTTGAGAAAAAGTAATTGTTAGAGTGTTGTTGATGAGCTGCGTGTAATGAAAATTGTGAACTGTTAGGTTGGGATGATTTTATGCAGGTTGTAGTTGTGGAGGTTCGGTTGGGGTGAAAAGAGTACCCGCATTCTATTCCCTTAGCTTTTGTTTAGAAGTTTACTTGCTGAGTACAGTGTTATTTGGTACTCACCCATTGCTTCTACATTTTTGTAGGTTACTAGCCCGATCTTCGTGATACTTTCTCTTCTCTTCTTGTCTGAGGCTTCTTGTGGAGGTTTGTGAGGTAGCTGCTTGTGATCTCAGCGGACCTAATTTCTCCTTATTTATGATCTTGTTATATTCTAGAAACAATGTCACTTGAGACTTGTGTGTTTCTTTGAATCAATTGTAAGACTTTAGAGGTTTGTACACGTGATAACCATGTTTTGGGGTTTTATTAAGTTGACATAGTTATCTGCACTTATAATATTTTGAGATTTCAATATGTCTTACTTCCACATAGTTTGTGATATTTGGGTTTTAGGTCGACTTGTCTTGGTGGGATAAGACGAGTGTCATCACATTCATATTTGGATCGTGACACTTCTCCAGTCTACTTTGGTATAAGTTCCCCTCAACTTAGAGTATATTAGCTTTGTACTGAACTTATTTATAACAACCACTTCTTGCTCATTTTATCCAGCAACTTCAAAATTATCATTGACTTTCAGAAACTTCTTTCTCATCCAAGATGCTTGAGGGGCATTTCTATGCCAGTTACCCTCCCCCCTCCCCTATTGATATAATATGCATGAATCCATTGGATCCATAATCTATCTTTCTTTGAGCAAAGGTTCCATAGATGTTTGTAAATTGCAGCTCTATTCCTGTAACATCCACGAATTCCAGTCCTCTTGCTGCTTTTGGATTGCAAAATTTTCCCATGCTATCAGTGATGTCTTTGTAGTGTAACTGCTTTTGGATTGCAAAATTTCTCCCATGCTATCAGTGATGTCTTTGTAGTGTCACTGCTTTTGGATTGCAAAATTTCTCCCATGCTATCAGTTATGTGTTTGTAGTGTCAGCTCCACCAGATCACAAGAACTTTTTACACAATGATGTTGCCACTTGGATCACCTTTTTTGGAAGGATGAAAACTTGCACCCAAAATACTTGGATAGAAAATAAGATAGTTTTGATCATCAATGACAAAAATCTAGATGTCCAAGATCTTATCATATCCAACATCTTATCTAGTAGTGGTTTATATTAGATAATGATTGTCTTCTTTGATGTGAGAGGGATGCCAAGATATTTGGAAGGAAATATACCTTTGACAAATCCCAAACTCCGTAATATTGCTTCCTGCTCAGCCATTGGTACACCTCCAAAATAGATAAAGCTCTTCTCATTGTTTGCTACCATACCAGATGCATTAGATAATGCATTAAAACATTCATAGAGAATGAGAACAAGTGTTAGATCATCTCTACTAAAAAGTAGTAAGTCGTCAGCAAAGGGAAGATATGTGATGGACAGCTCCCCACATTTGGGATGAAAGTTAAAATTGGATTGGTTCTTCAAAGTTTGTAGTTGTCTATTCAAGTATTCCATAGACAACACAAAGAGATAAGGAGACATGGGCTCACCCTGTCTAAGGCCTTTTTTTTGCATTGAACGGGACAATAGGCACACCATTATTAAGGATAGAGTAAGATATTGTGGTAACACAAGTCATAATCCAATTCATAAAGAGAGGTGGAAAATTCATAAATTTTAGTACCTGCTCTAGAAAAGGTCATTCAATGGAGTCATAAGATTTCTTTATATCTATCTTCATTATGCATCTAGGGGAGATATGCTTCATTCCATACCACTTGATGAGTTCATGGCTCATGATAATGTTATCAGTGATCACTCTCTCGAGAACAAAACAGATTGGCTAGCATGCACTAGCCCATCCATTGGCACTCTCATCCTAGTTGTTAGAACCTTTGAGATGAGCTTATAGAGAATAGTACAACATGATATTGTCCTATATTCAGTGATCTTAGTTGGGTTCTTGAATTTCGAAATCAGTGTTATTGTTGTGCAGTTTGTGGCCTTAAACATTTTTCTAGTTGAGAAGTATTCCAAGATAACATTTGTGACCTCTTTGCCTATGACACTCCATGCTTTCTTGAAGAAATAAGCATTGTAACCATCACATCCTGGTGCTTTTGAGTCCTCCATCCCTTTAAGTGCATTTAGGACTTCCTCTTTAGTAACAAATTCAATGAGCTTCAGTTGATGTTGTCTCTCAAGCATAGGGCCATTTCTCATCACATTTGGATTTATGGCAGGTAACTAGGTAAGTGTGTAGCTACAGTTCCCAGAAGATCTCTGTAGAAGCTTATTATCTCATTTGTGACCTCATCTTGTTTGAGTAAGGACAATACCAGCAGATGTAGTGAGACTCTTGATTCTGTTATGGGATACTCTAGATTTCATGCTAGCAAAAATGGAGTTATTTGTGTCTCCTAATTTTAGCCAAGTCATTCTAAATTTCTGATTTAAGATACTCTTAACATTGTTGTCCCATTTTTCTAGTTGTAACTTATGTCCTACTCTTGTCTAAAAAGATCGTGATCATGCCCAGGATGTCTGATGGTGGTGTGAATATTGTTTAGTTATTGTCTCAGAGTATTAAGTTGATCACCCACCCCTCTAAAGGCTTTGGTGTTAATCAATTTGAGGCCATGCTTGATTCGTTTAAGAGTCTTCCAAACACTTTTCATAAACCTCTCTCTTCTACTATGAAGCTACCCTCTCTGCACGAGCTCCAAAAACTTTTCAGGATCGGCTATACAATTCAAGAATCTGAAAGGTTTTGGGTATGCATAGTTTTCTATAGCAATCTGGGCTCTAAGTGGAGAATGGTTTGAAAATTTTGGGCCCGTAACATGGACTTCTAGTTGTGGGAACATCAACATCCACTCCCCTATTGACTATAGGTCTATGGATCTTGCTAGAAACATGGTTGTTAGTCCAAGTGAAACTTCTACCACTTGATCGCATTTCAGTCATACTAGTGTTAAGTAGGAATTCATTAAAGTCCACAATTTCATGCTGGATTGCATCGTATTCTGTCTTCAGGATCAGGTATAGCATTATAATCTCCCAGTGCTAGACAAGCCCCTTGCTGGTTCATATGTATCTCCCTGAGATCCTACCATAGTATTTTCCTATCCTCCATCGTATGAAGCCCATATACTGCAGTTAAGTTGAACACAATTTGAGAGTTTTCCACACATACTCTACCATGAATGTATTGCATCATAGCTTCAACTGTAAAAACAATGTGATTCGGGTCCTATATGATGCAAATCCTATTTCTATCACTACATACGTAATTGTGACACCAAGACCATCTTCTGCCAAACTTAGTAATTATTCTTTGCGCTTTATTCTCATGAACTCTATGCTCATAAATGGAAACTAAGCCTGTGTTATATTTCCCTAAGAAAACATTAAATTCCCTATTTTTGTAAGCTTTATTCATACCTCTAACGTTCCAACTAAAGAGATTCATTTTGGATCGTGTTGATTGGAAGTACCCCCCTCCCCCCCATATCCTAGCTCGTGTCCTTCCCCATACTCTTAAGAGGTTTTGTTGGTATGGTTCCAATGACCATCGGGTTGAATCCATTTCTGGTATCCACTGTATTCTGTGCTGGATGAGGGATGGTTTTAGGCTTACCTATCACATTCTGCCATTACTCCTCTTGTGTAGTGACTAGTGTGCCTGCAAGCATAGAGATGGCCTTTCTGTGAGCATCATTTGAGGACTTCTTATGCCAAATTTTCTTCACAACCTTCCCCTTATTGCCCATGTGAGCTGGTTTAGGTTGTTTACATGATTGCCCCAACTAGAGGCAAGTACCACAATCTTTCGGAACCCAATCATAGTTTACTTTTTGTGTACCCCTCCCATTAGGATCCATAACATTTACTGATTGAGGGAATGCCTGGTAACATTCATCTCCACCAAAATACGAGCAAACAATATCCTTTCTACTATTGTGGTACAATCGTCCGCATATAGCGGCACACCAAGCCCACTCCCAATTCTACTCAAAGAGTCTATTTCCCAGCAAATCAATCACAAATTAAGAAGTCTTAACCAAATGGGAATCGTTTGGAGGATTTTCGTATGAAATTCGAAATCATCATCCTACAACTTCATAATAATGGGCGTATTGCTTAGTGGAGAAGAATTGGCATTTGGGACACCTTTATAACTTAATTTACTCTATACCCACTTAATTATTTTTTTCTTTATTTTCTAGGGTTGGGCTTTCTAAAAAGGAAAAAGTGTGGGGTCATGGGTCTCTTTGGCTTTTTTAAAATTTGGGGTACATTTGTGAATGTGGGGTCATGGACTTGTTTATTGTTTTTAAAACTTGGGGAAATATATAACTTTAAAAAAATATATTATAATCCCAATACATTTTTAAAAATATTATATTCTGATAAAATATTATTTATTGATGAAAATCGAGGTACCTTTTCTGAATATTTGTTCCGACGTTTCTTCTTCTCCAAGTTCAAGGTCTTTTCATTTTCCCCACACACTTCTCTTCCAGTGTAATCATACGCTACTCTTCCCCATAAACTTCTCTTCCATTAACTTATACAAACTTTTCTCACTTTTCATCGTCCTAAACTCCTCTCAAATCATCATCTATTTTTTTAATCTTCTTCTCCAAGTTCAAGTTAAAGCCCTCATCTTTGGTAAATTGAACCTTCTGTAATGGTGTTCTTTGATAATTATTGTCTATATTTGGTTGTTTATTTTGTTATGGTAGTTTAATGATTTAATGGCCCCTTTTTCTTGATTGTTTTTGTTGATGTTCTTGTTTGGGATGAAGTTTTTTTGCTGTATTCAGTGTATTTGTTGTCTCTAATGACACTTTAATTTGTATCTAAATATTTATCCCTATTTGGTTGCTTATTTTTTAAAATTATTTTTATGTTTATTTCGCCTATTGATTTTGAAATATTTACTAAACTTTAATCGACTTTAGTGGCGTTTCTGTCAATCACATTGTTGATTTCTGTTGGATCTGCTATTTATTTTACATATTTTATTTGAGGTTACTCTGTTTATGTTAATAAACTAGTGGTCGATAAATATATTTTTGCTTGTAGATTATAAAGTATGGCTAAAACTAGAGGTGGAAGAACTAAACCATCTGCTCCTATTGCTTCTAGCATTAAAAACGAAAGGCTGAAGAAGTTTTAAAAACATGTAAGAAGAAAAAAATTGCAGTCGAAGAACCCGAGTCTGATTCAGAAACGGAACTAATGGCAGAGATTGACAATTATCAGGACAGTAGTCCTGATGAAAGTGATAATGTTGAGAGTAGTGAAGGGGAAGCGATAGCGAGGAGAGTAGTAGAGATGAGGAAGATCCTTTATCCTTGCCCATTTGTGCAAGAGATATCTCTGGTGAGCTGTATGACCTAGCAACGTGGTTAGAGGAAGTAGGACTGTTTCCAGCCAAGATCTTTGTAAGATCAAGGTTTATCGTGACTTTAAAAAAATTCTGGTTGAAAAAAAACTTTATAATGAATTTAATGGTACTTTCTTTGGACATTTGAGGAATATTTCGGATTATTTTAAGTTCAATGGACAGATTGTCCATTATATGTTGTTGCAACGGGTGAGAAATGCCAAAAAAATTGCATAAAATTTGGTTTTGTGTGAATGATAAGCCTGCATGTTTTGGCTTAAAAGATTTGCATTGATTACGGGGCTGAATTGTTCAGCATACCCCGTGAATCAAAATTGAACAAAGTCCTTAGGAAAGGAGAGAATTTTCATTTCAAAGTGACAAGGAACAAGAACATCACTGGTGCAAAGTTGATGAGATTAATCAAGTGTAACAAATTAAATAAGGAGCAGAAATTGAAGTGCTCTTTAGTTTTGTTCGTCCACTAGATGTTACTTGCCCCATGATTGGTCTAAGATTGTGGATTCAAATCACATCAAGATGGCAGATGATTTGGATTTCTTCAACCATTATCCATGGGGAAAAGAGTCATTTGATTTAACATTGACCTATTTGAAGAATCAAATTAATTTGAGGAAGCAGGGGGAATGTATAATGAAAAGAAGAATGCATGTTATGAATAGTATGACTTTCCTTGGGAATTTCTAGTACTTATTATCAACTATTTAGTCGATTTATGATACTCTTATTTATTTGTGTAGTACTTCATAGACTATTTATTTGTTTGTTGTTCTATGAATTCCAGGTTTGGATATATGAGACTTTTTCATATCTTGGAAAGTATGTCGGGAAGTCCTTGGACACTCCACTGCCCATTTCCCGTTTATTCAGATGGTACACATCAAAGACCAATAATATAGTTGAAGGTGATCCATTTAAGTACAAAGAAAGAAGTATGAAGATATAAATTTATTTGTTATTATCTAACAATTTTTTAAATAAGTGAACATTGTGTAATATTTATATTCTTTTTTTAAATTTGTGCACCCATACCTTACCCCTACTGTTTGTGAGATGGAGCATAATTACCTGGCAACATTTAAGACATATACAGATGAAGTGAAGGACGCGGTCATCGATGTCTTAAAGGCCCAATTGAAAGGCGTGATCGTCCTCACTTCAGGAGTAGAGAGCGCAGACGATGAATATTTGGGTGATCACAATATTATCCAATCTTGTGTGAATTATGTTTCTAGTAAACAGAAAAATGTATCGAGTACTTCTAATGATGGGAATTTAGAAAATCTGAGTGAACGTGTTCTATCCCTTGAGCGATCAATGGTGAAAGTTGTTGCTTATGTACGGGAAGAAAGATTGAAGAGAATTGAAAAGAATAAAAAAAACAATAAAAGAAAGTTGAATTAGTGTATGTATTCATTGTTAGTGTCAAGTAATTTATTCCTATAATTTTTGTCAAAGTAATACAGTACATGTGGACTTTGTAGTAGTTGATGAAGGCCTCGCAACATTGTCTCGCGGGATCCACCACAGGTTGGGTTTGAGAGCCGTGTGACGGGTGACTTTCCAGCACGGTTCGGAGAGCACTTTTAGTTTGTCGCGTCCCCCTCACTGGTTATTAATGTCCCGAGATCCGGTGAAGTGGCAATTGATGCAGTTGATGAAATGGCAGGTGATGTAGTTGATGAAGTGGTAGTTGATGATGTGGCAAGTGATGAAGTAGAATGTGCAGTTGATCTAGTGACAGTTGTTGATGAAGTGGCAGGTGATGAAATGACAGGTGCAGTTGATGATGTGGCAGGTGCAGTTGATCCAGTGGCAGTTGATGTTGTTGATGAAGTGACAGTGATAGTTAATGGTGTGGCAGGTGTAGTTGATCCAGTGACAGTTGATATTGTTGATGAAGTGACAGGTAATGCAATTGATGAAGTGGCAGAACAGAAGAAGAAGAAAAAACAAAGGAGAAGTCAGTAGATGATGAAGAAGAGAAAGAAGAAGATGACTGTGCTGAAAATGATCAGTGGATGTGATGAGTATCGTTATGGAACTCAATGGTGAGATTAATGGTGAAGAGAAAAACAATTGAAGTGGTTTTTGAAGTATTGACATTTAAAGACAATGGTTTTTGTGCCTCTTGGCATTTTAAGACAATGGTTTTTGAAGTATTGACATTTTTAGACAATGGTTTTTAAAGTATTGACATTTTAAGACATTTTGAAGTTTGTGATTTTACTGTTTTGAGGAGAAAAATGTACATCTGAAAGATTATAGATGTTTTTGTATATGGTTAATGGTAGTTTTGAGAAACAATTTAACATGTTTTATTTTGAAGAGGGGTTTTATGAATCTATGTTTTAATAGTATGTGATTTTTGCTTAACTTCAGTTTCTTACTATTATGGAGTAAAATTATTTAGCAGTCAATTATCGATAATAAAGTTGTATGTTTAATACTATAGATTGCTATCACTGTTGATTATAACATTATCGATTAAAAATGAAAGATATAAGAGTGCAATAAATTTATTCAGACTACATTTTTATTACACATTTCCAAAGAGCAAACACCAAAAATAAATCACGCAATACAGTTTTTAGGCGTTTTTCTTTTTCTTCTGCCAAAATCAACCTTTCTTTTAGTTGATCTCTATCTCTTTCAGCATCTTTTAGCTACACTTTCAAGTGATTCCTCTGCTCTTCGGCTTCTTTTAAGAAAGTCATTAGCAGATCCCTATTTTCTTCGAATTCTTGTAGCTTATTTAATAATTCAAATTTGGCAAAGCCTTGAAAATTTTATGGGCTACTCATTGATGATTCATTTTCAAGCCACCTAAAAAATGAGCATATGTCAACTGCACAATTAAAGAATTGTCAACCTGGATTTGTATCGGTGTGTGACGTTCTCAATGTAGCTGGATTACCATAATGCCAATTGTAAGACTTTTTTGCTTTGGATGTTTGAGATGCTTGAGACATTGTAAAAATGGAGTTGTTTGAGTTATTTTATGAGGGATTGCCTTCCTTTTATACTAAAAAATAACTAGATATTACCGTTGAAAAAGTTGAATTTGAACTTTTGTTACCGTTGTAAAATTTGTATATGTAAATATTTACTGGTTATCAAAAAATATAGACCTTTTGTACAATCGATACATCTCTATGTGTGTGGTGTATGTATGACCAATGATATTTACACTCTGACATTAGTAAGGTATATTCGGGTTTATATCTATTTTAAAGCATTGTCGATACTTCACCTACTAGAATCTGACACTTATAGGTAAAACAAAACTAGTAGAATTTAGAAAAGACAACAATTAATTAATAATACATTATATTTTTTAAATTTATCCAATTAAATGAGTTTAAATAAGTCATATGATCATGTAAGAGTCCACATAAATTGGGTGTGGTGATTAGAGATGTATGAAGAAGAGTTGTGGTTATACAATCAACATCCCTAGAACAATGTTTGAGAAAACATACGTATGATGTAAGGATGTAACTCCTCAAAGTAGCAACATCCATGCACGATTTTGAGATACACATTTCACCTTTAAATATTTAGTACAACTCATCAAAGTAGCAAAATCAAAAGACTTCTTTGTCGCCGCTTCGGCTAATAACAATTGCAACTCATTCTTGTTACTGAAAGTTTGATTTATGCAAAAATTAGTTCCATCGGAGAGGGAATGGTTGGATTGTGATCTCAATTCCCGTTCTTCCTGCATTTCTTCACAACATTCACGTTCGGGATCTTCCGCATCTACTGGCTGAATTTCCAGATTAGTTGGATTGCCATGTATATTCATTGAATGATCACCCAAACTCTCATTTGAATGAACACCCAAGCTCTCCTTTGAATGATCACCCAATCTTTCATTTCCAATAGAATCATTGTCATCGTTAAATGAATTTGTTGGTTCAATTGGAGGCCTCACATTGACATGTATCCTCAATGTAGGCCTAGAGCCATCAATACCAATATCTAACATGTACAGGCTAACATGCCAATCATTTTTTATGAATGTGGGATGTATTTTTTCCCTCCTATTTATTTGATAGGTAATCACCAAGTCATTTGGCTCACAAGTTAACACGTTGACCTCAATTAAGCTTGCAATCATATTGTCATATGAACCATTGCGACGCAACGCAATAGGCACTGTCGTCTTAGAAAAGATTTTCAATTCCATCTTTTGGGGGTCTCCTCCCATACTCTCATATAATCTCCACCAGCAACAACAAATTCAACTACTGCCATTAATTATAGACTACAAATATCGATACTAGATTATAGTATCAGTCTATGAGGTACGGAATCCGTACAAAAATGCGACTGGATGAGATCAGGGTATAAAATTTAGCTCCTGCAATGGCGAAACATTTTTTTAATGCTTTTAAACTAAACAAATGTATCTACTAATGAGTTATCAAGTGATTATGGAAGATTTCTCGAATTTCTAAAATGAAGGAAAAATCATTTTAAAGCTTGGTTTTTGAAAGAAAATGGAGTAAAAATGAAAATGGAGTAGGAGATGATGATGATTTTACCTTGAAAATGGATATTGTGGCCGAAAAACTTGCTGGAATTGTCAATTTTGACAACAACAAAAATGAGCAGCTCTTCTTTCCCGTTTGACTTTTTTCTCTTCTAATATAATTTTTAATAAATGCAAATAAATATATATTATTCCAAATTAGTTGAAAAAGAAGAGGGGACCAAAGTGGAGATATGAAAACTTAGTGAAGTCTTTGATGGCTATTTTGCCAACTCTCTCTGCTTAGTGTGTATGATCCTGTAAGGAACACTTCATCCCTATCCTCCTTCGAATTAAATTTTACTAGGAAGTACCCATCATTGTGGTAGAATACTTTAGGCTTGGCAGTAAAATTCCATTGGTTTGCAATAAATCAATCTACAGCAACAATGGTAGGTTCATGTCCTACAACATACAAAATCAAAGCATTTTCCCACTTCTCTAACTCCTTCTCTACTTCATCCTTGTTCAACTCAATAAATTGGGCACCATTTGTGATCGTCGGAGGAACAAAGTTGTGTGTCATACCTCTGGAACCCATCGTGTTGCCTGAAAAGAGCTTCTTCCATTCCCTCCTTTTGGCAAGAGGCTCTAGGGTTGGTTGCGGAGGAGTTATTCCTGTAGATCTGGCTTAATTCAACAAACAACTTCAGTTCCAGTTGCTGTAACTGAGATACAGGATATGGTGAGGGGGTGGAAAATTAAGTTTGTTGTTGCTGTTATCTCCTGTAAAACCCAACGTTTGCTACAGAGGATTTGAGCTCGACAAAGAGGGCCAGTCTTCTTTGTTTCCATTGGTCGAGCTTGCAGACCCCTTCTCATTCCCTGCTTTAGCTTTCCCCATAGCTTGAATAGTCTTCCCAAGTCCAGGTTTGTCAATCATGTCCTTCTATGGCCGTCCCCTGGCCATTTCCGACGAAACCGCACAAAGCTAACGTGCGCTTACCGGTAGCAATGGAACAGTGGTATCATGCGCCTTAAATGCTTCAAATTTCAATTTTAAAGGAAAAAATGAAAACTGAAAATCGAAACATTTTTGCCTATTTATATTTAGCATATTTTTAGAGGTTCAAGGAAAATGCTTCAAAAAAATGCAATTTAGAAATAAAGAAAACTAAGCTACCAGCACTTATTTTTAAATTTGAATTTAAATCAGTTATTTTGTTGTCACTGTTGCTTAATGTTTGCTCTATTTTGCCTCCTCCTTTATAGGAAACACACGTACATGTCCCCCTTTTTGGTGGTACAGTACATGCCTCCCTTTTAATAGGCTTTTTAAAATTTGGAATCAATTATAATTGTTCAATACAATTTTAAATTTCATCATTATAGAAAAAAACTACCATTTTTTAAATATATAGATAAATTTTCTGCAGATCTTTTACCCAACAAAGAAACAGTAGAATATTTGTAGGTGAAATTCACCGAAGAACAAATCTTTGATTCATTTGATATATGCTACGAAAAGATATTCAATCGTCAACCATTTTTCAAATTCTTGATCGTTTATTTCACGCACTATTTGATTAAGTATATGTACACCTATTGATACTTTTCGTGCTTGAAGTGTTTGCGGATGTATTATAAGGTACATTACATTAAATTTTACTTAATTTTCAGTCCTTTTTAGTCCGTAATCATCTTGAAATTGCTCTAAACTCACAAGTATACCAACTCCTATTTCTTATTGGCAACCATCTTGGTATTTAGCTTATGCTATAAAAATAATAATTAGTAGAACATACCATTTTTATATATAAATTTGGTTTGAGTTTTTTTTTTTTTTTTTGCCTTTTACTTATCTGGATGAAGAAAGATCATGTAAGGAATGCTATTACTTGGTTTTGATTTCTTCTCTGAAGAGTTAAAGACTATGAATTAAATTCTATTATATATTTGATATAAATTTTGTAAGAAAATATATCTATAAAAAATCTTTATGACTTTGAATTATGAAAGATTTTAACTTATAAATGTTCTTCACATTTACAAGTTCTACATATATAATAACTTTCTTTTCAATACACATTTTTAATGCAATAAAAATAAATTTCAGAAAATTATAGTAACTGAACTCTAAAATTTTAGGTTACTGTTAATAGAATGATTGAGTTTTAAAATTTTGGAATGATAATGTTTGCTAATCAATATATATTATATTTCAAGTAAGTATATTTCATTTTGGTGTTGAGAAATACGTCTCTTGATACGGCAGAAGAATAATTATATGAATTTAGATTTACTAAGATAATATAGACTTTAAATATTACATGTTCCTAAGTGATTAAAATAAATTTCTAACTTTATCCTTAGATATTCAATAATTGATATATTAATTTATTTAAACTATGAATTGGTCTCAATTTAAAATTTGAAATAACATATACATTATAAGTTAAAAGAGTATAATGTATTTGAATTTTACCTACTCTTAAAAGTAATTTTTTTCGAGATTAATTAGAAGAGATCACTGAAAAAAAGGAAAAATAAAGCAGAATTTCCTTTTGAGTTTTTCTCAAAAAAAGTTAAAGGATGATTTTGCATTTCTTTACAAAAAAAATAAAATGCAAACATTAATTAAAGTGGCAAGGTTTTAAAATATCTCATTAAAAAAATGTAATATTTTTACGTTGTGATTATTATTTTTTGCATTATTCCATATCTCTACCGTAACAAAGAAATGCTAATGCTCTTTAAACTAGTAATGCACCACACAAAAACACTAATTTATATAAATCAAAATAAATTTGAAATTTGGAACTATATTAATTTCGAAAAGGAAATCTTAAATATTATTTTTTGTTAAATCATCACTTAAATTTAACATGATATAATCATTTTAAAAGTTTAAGAATTAAAAATTTGAATAATCTGTTCTAAATTTTTTTTTTTTTAAAACTTTAAATTCTTTATGAAATAATCCCAATCAAATGTAAATGATAATGCTTATTAACATTTTGTCATCCCTCGAGCCTACACCCTGGATGTGGCTGGCACTCGAGAACCATCACTGGTCCCCAAGCGAACCCTTGGCCTGGCTCAATACTCAGCGGAAGACTTACTCAACAACATAGGAACTCAAATGCAAGTATTAACTCATAAGACCTCAATAATACAATAGTTTAACGCAAAACTGTTCGAAATACTCAAATAAACATAAATGTTCAACTCAAAGTCTTTAAAACATCAACAAGGAACAATGAAAGACTCCTCATACTACTATTCTCTATGAAGCCTCCAATAACTATGATAGATATTGGGACAAGACCCACAACATCTTAAAAAAATAAAATCATAATGTGAAGCCCTCTGAAAAGCAAGGAGGCTCACCAAAGCTATCTAGAATGCGATGGGATCAACGAAGCGCATGTTGATGACCTTGAACACCTGTATCATGAAACAATGCAAGTCGAATGACGTTAGTACATTGATCGTATGAGCATGTAAGGGGAAAACTGAAAGTAGTAGATAACTGAATTGATACTCTGGGAAGACATACTCACCTCATCTCAACTCATATAAGAAAGAAACTATAAGAGATACAATGTATAAAGCTTTTAAAACAGTAGATATCAACTCAATATGTATAAAAATAGAATGATAAACTATTTACTCTTATTTGAGAGATTTTCTAACCAACAACCATCACTATGAGCTATGTGACGATACAACGTCTCACCCACGCTGCCAGAACTGTCCAATACCTTATCGGGGTATAGAACACCTCAACTAAGTGGATCCACTAAGTCATGCTTAAAAGCTATAAGGATTCATCTAAAAAGTATGATCATTTACACATGTTGGCATACATGGTTTATGAGGATTTTGAGTTGTTTGAACTCATCCCCATATCGGTGCTCAATACTACTCTCAATAATATAGATAAATCATGCTCAAATGTATAAAACATAACTCTTTCTCAATTGAGGTAATTTCTTAAAAGATCCTCTTAAAATAGGTAACACTTTGAGCTTGTAAACTCATTTAGAAATAGTGTTTCTCTCTTTTAAACTTGTAAAAGTATTACATACTTGGGAATACTTAGTTCCCTTATACTCATTTTGAAATAAGTAACTCAACTCTCCTCATTCTCATTCTCATTCTCATTCTCATTTAATCAAGTCTTAAAACAAGTCATAAATAATTGCGAAAAGACTTCTCAAAAATGACTCAAAAGGACATTCTTGAACTTTCTCTTAACTTTACCTTGATTTCAAAATGTGAATTTAAGAGTTATGATTAGGATATATAGGATCTCTCAATGATTAATGAAGGCTTAGATAGTTAGTATTAAAAAGAGAGCAAAGACAAGATTTGAAAGAAAGCATACCGGACGAAGAACGGAGAAGGCAGGGGCCTGACGACCCTGGCGTACTATTGGCGTAGGGCGCCAGGCCTCAAACTACTGAAGGTAGTTTGGGGCGGCGCCCCACCCCCTACCCAGATTTTTGAGGAATTTTCTTGCTCCAATTCAAGGCCTAACTAGAATCGAATGATTTACTCCCAACTCGTTTGGATTCATAAACCCAACACAATTAATCAGAAACCCACTCAAATTCAATCAAGAACATCACTCATTTGCAAAACCCTCACCTCAAGAGCTCAACAAGACTCCATTGTTAAGGAATGAAGCTAAAACCTCAAAAACTTCTCAAGAACTCAATCCATCAACTTCAAGAACGAATTTATGAATGAAATCACATGTTTGGAGTGAGGGCGAACAAACCCAAAACTATGAAATATTACATACCTCGAAATAACTAAGTTCTTGACGAAAATCCTCAAACCTGAACGCTTGAAACCTTCTTTTTTTTCTCCTTTTGAAACCCTTCTCTCAAGCCTAAGCATTTAGGTTTGAATGGAAACTGATCTCAATCAGTTTAGACCCATGTTTAGGTGAAAAAATGTTTAGACCTAATGGGATAAGGAAAAGACCGAAATACCCCTCCGTAAAATGGATGAAATGCCTCAACTAGAGAGGTTGCACTCAAACAGGCAAAATTCCTTCATCTAAGCTCAGAATTTAGCAAACTTGGCAGCGTTGGAAAAAGGAATCAAATACCTTCGATTTTATACTTCATGGGCCCCCTAAATCCTTATGTGATAAAAGTTATGGTCGTTTGAAGTTTCCTAAAACTAAAAACTAAAGTTTTACTTGTACGAATATCTAGTTGACTTTTCGAAGTACGAGATGTTACAATATCTCCCCCTTGGGAACAATTGTCCCCAAATGAGATCACACTAAGCCAAAAGGGAAAAGGGGAAGCATCTAACAACTCCAACTCAAATGAACAACATACAATTCATATAACTCAGCATATTAACTTAAAGAGTACTTTACAAAGGATGAGTACCTTGGTTTGAGCTCTCTCCGGAAGGAAAGAGATTTGGGTATCTCATATTCATATCCTCAACGGCCTTCCAAGTAACTTTGTCAACAAATTGATTCCTCAATAAGACCTTGACTTAGGCAACCTACTTCATCCTTAACTTGTGAACCTGACGATCCAGAATCTGAACGGGCACTTCCTCATAAGATAATTTATCCTTGATACTAATACTTTCAGTAGGTATTATGAGTGAAGGATCACCCATGCACTTATTCAACATGGAAATGTGGAATACCAGATGGACTATTGCTAACTTTGACGGTAGCTCCAACTCATAAGCTACATTGCCAACTCTCTTAGATATCTGATAAATACCAATATATCAGGGACTGAGTTTCCCCTTCTTGCCAAATCTCATAACACCCTTCATGGGTGAAACCTTCAAGTAAACCCAATCATCCACCCCAAACTCTAAGTCTTTTCTCCTAACATCTTATAGGATTTCTGACGACTTTGCATTGTCTTTAACATTTCCTGAATAATCTTCACATTCTCCATGGCTTGATGAACCAAATTTGGTCCTATTAACTCAGCTTCACCAACCTTGACCAACCACTAAGAGATCTACATTTTCTCCCATAAAGAGCCTCATAAGGCGCCATCTGTATACTAAAGTGATAGCTATTGTTGTAAACGAACTTTATGAGAGGTAAGTGGTCATCCCAATTACCCTTAAAGTCTATGACACATGTCCTCAACAAATCCTCTAAGTTCTCAATCGTGCGCTCTGCTTGACCATCAGTTTGAGGATGAAAAGCAGCACCCAAATTTACCTTTGAACCCAAACCTTTATGAAAAGACTTCCAAAACTGAGCGGTGAATTGTGCACCTCAATCTGAAATGATAGACATGTGAACTCCATGAAGTCGGACTATCTCTTGAATATATATTCTGGCATAATATTCTGCTGAATTGGTAGTCTTTATTGGCAAAATATGGGCTGATTTAGTCATTCTATCTACAATCACCCAAATCAAATCATGTTGTTTGTGAGATTATGGCAAACTAGTAATGAAATCCATATCTATCATCTCCCTTTTCCATTCCAAAATATCTATGTTCTGAGCCATACCACCAGGCCTTTGGTGCTCTACCTTATCTAGTTGGCAATTTGGGCACTTAGTAACAAAATCTGCAATACACCTCTTCATTGTACTCCACCAATAGATTTCCCTCAAGTCACGATACATCTTGGTGGAATAAGGATGGATCGAATATCTGGAATTGTGGGCTTTCTCTATGATTGTATCTTGGAGCTAATCCACCTTTGGTACACACAGTCTACCTTGATACCTCAACACACCATCTCCCCCTTGTTCAAAAGCCATCACCTTTTTCTTATGAGCATTCGCCTTTAATTCAAGCAAAACAGGGTCTTGGTCTTATTTCTCCTTCACTTCAGACACTAATGATGATTCAGCCCCTTTCATCACCACCACTCCACCTTCATTAGAATCTAACAAACGGACTCCTAAACGTGTAAGTCTGTGCACATCCTTGGCCAATTCTTTCTTCCCTTCCTCAACATGCGTAGTACTTCCCATAGATAACATGTTCAAAGCATCAACAACAACATTAGCCTTACCTGGGTGATAAAGGATACTCATGTCGTAATCCTTGAGTAACTTTAACCACCTCTTATGTCTGAGATTAAGCTCTTTCTGATTGAGAAAATACTGAAGACTCTTGTGATCAGTGAGCACATCTACATGAACACCATAAATATAGCGACACCATATTTTCAAAGCAAATACTATAGCAACCAACTCGAGATCGTGAGTTGGGTAATTTTTCTCGTGAATCTTAAGTTGGCTGGAGGCATAAGCTATAACCTTCCCATTCTGCATCGATACACAACCAAGTCCAACTTTGGACACATCACAATACACAACAAAGCCTTGTGTACCCTACAGTAGGGTGAACATTGGGGCAGTCCATGAACGTTGCAAGAGCATTAGTCAAGCGAAAAGACATAACAAGAAACTCATAATGACCATAGCGGGTCCTGAATGCTGTCTTTGGGATGTCACTTTCTCTTACTCTCAACTGACGATTGTAAGATCTGAGGGCTATCTTAGAAAAGCAAGTGGCACCCTGAAGTTGATCGATGAGATCAACAATTCTTGGAAGAGGATACTTATTCTTTATAGTGAACTTGTTCAACTGGCGGTAGTTTATGAACATCCTAAGAGACCCATCATTTCCCTCACAAATAAGACCGAAGCGCCCCAACGTGAGACACTAGGTCGAATAAAACCTTTATCAAGAAGATCTATCAAGTGCTATTTTAACTTTTTTAACTTAGTTGAAGACATTCTATATGGAGGAATAGAGATAGGTCGAGCATCAAGAAGAATATATATTCTAAAGTCTATTTCTCTCAGGAGGGACTCCGGGAATATCATCAGGAAAGAACTCAGGAAACTCACTCATAACTGGAACTGAATGAATAGGCGGTGTCTTAACACTAGAGTCATTAAATCGGACTAAATGATAGATGCACCCCTTAGAGACTAACTTTCTGGCCTTAATGTATGAAATGAAGCGACCTTTAGGCACTGTTGAACTGCTCTTACACTCTACAACTATATCTTTAGGAATAAGGAACTTAACCACTTGAGTTCTACTATCAATTGATGCATAACAAGCATGAAGCCAGTCTATACCTAGAATAACATCAAAGTCCACCATGTCTAGCTCCACTAAGTCAGTCATGTTGTCCTTGTGATTGACAAAGATGATACACCAATAGGTATGGAAACACTGAAGGGCTCAAGAAGTCATTCGGGAAGAATATCAAACCTCAGAGCAATATACGGAGTCACAAGAGATAGACTCGCACCTGGATCAAGTAATGCATATACATAAAAAGTAAAGACATTGATCATACCAGTGACGACATCTTTGTAAATTCTCATTCTCTTGGAGACTGGTGATAGCATACAAAAGGTTTTCTCGTACGCCTTTCCCTAAAGTAGCTTCTTTTGGAACAACTCTATCTATTGGAGACACTAAAGAATATTGGGCTTTATTGCCCTCATTACCGTTAACTTGCATGTTCAAGAAATCTCCATTTGTTGTGATTTTGGTGTCTAAACGACCGTACTAACGTTGTGATCCTATATTCAATAGAGTGGCAGCGTTCAAGCGTCGTTCGAGAAGGAAAAGCTCCGGCAAAGTGATTTAGAGCGCGCGCGGTCGGCCTTAAGGTAGGCTACGACTTCCTTTCTTTTAGATTAAGCTTAATTGTGTAAATGCATGTCGATTGGAGTTAATTGGGGGTGGGTACCAGTTTCCTACTTTACTTTGATTAGATACCTTATGTTAGGATCGATTGACCATATTTCGGGTGTAGTATCATGCTAACCGATTTAGTAGAGTTGCATGCTTATGTGTTAAATGCTATGTGTTGTATGCCTTGTTTATCCTTAACCGTAAACATGATGTCCTTAGTCTAGGTTAGGCAAGCATTGCCTTAGACTTATGACCCGTGTGGGCTGGATAGCCTTGACTTTATGCCGACGTCATTCGGATGACTTAGCTCCTTGTAGACTGGAGTAGAAGACTTGAGTCTGATGGTTTGAGCCTTAGATTAGGCGTTATCTCTTCTTACTGCACTTCTGTATCTTCTCCCTCTAGTCCCGACGCGCTCTCAAAGATTTGGTGCATCACTAAAGGTGTGGAATTGAGATAGTATAGGCTTGGAGCCTTTTTTGTGATTTCTTAGAGTGGACGACGTTCCATAGTGGCTGTTGTTGGATTGGATCCTATTATAGATACCATCACCCCCGAGGTCATTTTATCTAGCTGGGCAGGGAGCGTATCGCTGGCTGGGTAGACTAGGTGATATCGGCGATCGCCTCTGGGCCTCTCTTTCTAGCTGGGCTGGAAGTGTGCTGCTGGCTGGGTGTCCCTGGATCGTTCTTTGTAGCTGGGCTGGGAGCTGACTGCATGGTAGGATGACTCGCGATATCTACCTCACTCACGGGTCCCTCTTTCTAGCTGGGCTGGGAGTGGACTGTTTGGTTCGGAGACCCCTAAGGTCACTCTTTCTAGCTGGGCTGGGAGTGCACTGCTGGCTTGGTGGAGTTTGATGAATTATCTTGGTTACTTTGAGCTGGAAGCCCGTTTTTCTTCTTTCTCATTAGACTTAGTTATTTTGTGTACCTGTCGGGCATATGGGGTCCGTTCAGGTTTGATTTAAACTTTTGCATGAGTGTACCTTCTGGGCTTATAGGATCTAGTTAGGTTTAGTTTAGTTGTACTTAGTTTCTTTATGGTATGCTCGTGTGCTTTATTTTCATATCCGCTTTGACCTTTCTGTGTCTAGATTCTATCATTTCTTATTGTTTTTACCCTTTTTGCTCAGTCGGCCTGTGATGCCTACTGAGTACCTGTTGTTTTAGTACTCATGCTACACTCTGCATCTACTTCGTGATTCAGGTCCCAGTACCAGTTATCAGCGGTGATTAGTTCCAGCCTTCTTTTGTAGCTGTGATTCGGAGATGAGGGCGAGCCCTTGGCGTTTTGGGTTTGTCTTGTCTCCTTCTTTTATTTTAGCTAGTCTTGTTGCCTTTGAGACACGCTTTGTTGTAGTCCACTTTTGGGACTTGTACTCTTTATTAGATAGCTCTGTACTAGTGACTTCCAGGTTCTGGGACGGATTTCTGTATATATTTATTTTGGTTTGCTACCGCCTTGTTGTCCTTGTTTAGATTATTGTTTTCGCTAGTTTCTTTCCTTTCGCTCATTGCTTAATGTTCAGGATTACGGGTTGGCTTACCTACTGGTAGGGCATAGTAGGTGCCATCATGACTCGAGCCAGGTTTTCCTCTTGAAGTGAAATTTCTGCCCACACTTTAAGCAACCATTGGAATCATCATGACATGCTCTTGGACGGTTTCTACTACACTTAGCACATGTAGGAGTCCAATTAGCCCCTTGTGCCACACTACCCTGAGACTAAGTAGGTCTAGCTTTGGAATTCTGAGAGTTCTGGTTCCTGAAATAACCCATGTTCTTTGGTGTAGGTTCACTAGATGATGATGGTGAAGGCCTAGTTAGGCTTTGCTGATAATATGATCGGTTCACATTTTCGATCTTCTGTTGTCCGGACTCATGACATGTTGTCTTAGCCCTCTTGTTGCGATATTCTTCTCTATCTTTCAGCTTATCTTCCTCAACCTGCTGCACATGGATCATAAGTCTAGCTATGTCTATGTCTTTTCTCATTATAGGTGCCTTACCCTCCTTACTTGACAAGCGCGACAACCCAGACATAAATAGACTCATCATACTCCTCATATCTGCCACTATCTCTGGAGCATAACGGGAAAACTGGGTGAACTTGAGGCTATACTCATGCACACTCATGGATTCCTTTCTAAGATTAAGAAATTCTCTTACATTCGCTTTCCTTAGTTCGTGGGGAAAGAAGCTCCCCAAGAAGGCGCTTTCAAACACCGCCCAACTCAAAAGTGGTGCTCCCTCAACCCCTCTCTTCTTCTACTGATCATACCAAATCCTAGGAGTACCTTTGAGCTGGTATACAGTTAACTCTACACATTCAGTATCAATAATACGTATAACTTCAAACACTTTCTGCAGTTCGTCCACAAAGTTCTCCGGATCCTCAATGACATTTGACCCTGTGAATTCTGGGGATTCATTCTCAAGAACTCATGGATCCTGGATGTATCAGCCACATCCTGAAGAAACCCTCGTTGTTGACCAGCTTGATTGGCCACAACTTGACTCAACATCCGGATAACAGCCCAAAACTCAGCATTAGTGACCTCTCCATAAGGGGGTTGCACTTCTGGTGCATTGGGTACCCCTTGGTCTTGTGGATCATCATTTCTCCTTGCAGGACGACCTCGAACAACTCTTCGTGGAGGTATGATCTGAAAAGATATGCGCAATCACGAATTAGAAGGAAAGTTTCATAGTGTTGAACTCTATTTCACGAAAAAGAGTAAGCACGAAGTGAATGTTTCCTAAATGTTGTAGACTCCTAAATATATATGTGGTGCGGTTCACACTATAACCAGGACTCTATAGACACGGCTTCATACACACCCTAGAACTCTTGAACTCTGTGCTCTAATTCCAAGTTTGTCATGCCCCGATACTACACATTGGACCTGGCTAGCACTCGAGAACCATCATTTGTCCCCAAGCGAACCCTTGGCTTGGCTCAATACTCAGCAGAAGACTTATTCAACAACATAGGAACTCAAATGCAAGTGTTAACTCATGAGACCTCAATAATACAATATTTTAACGCAAAACTGTTCGAAATACTCAAATATACATAAATGTTCAACTCAAAGTATTTAACACATCAAAAAGGAAAAATGAAAGACTCCTCATACTACTATTGTCTATGAAGCCTTTAATAACTATGATAGATATCGGGACAAGACCCATGACATCTTAAGAAAACAAAATCATAATGTGAAGCCCCAGAAAGCAAGGAGGCTCACCAAAGCTAGCTGGAATGCGATGGGATCAATAAAGCATCGATTAATGACCTTGAACACCTGTATTCGCATCATTAACTGATAAAGTTTGAATAACGTCATTACATTGAATGTACGATCATGTAAGGGGAAAACTGAAAGTAGTAGATAACTGCATTGATACTCTGGGAAGACATACTCACCTCATCTCAACTCAAATGTGAAAGCAATAATAAGAGATACAATATATAAAGCGTTTTAAAACAGTAGATGTCAACTCAATATGTATAAAAATACAATGATAAACTATTAACTCTTATTTGTGAGATTCTCTAACCTATAACCATCACTATGAGCTACGTGATGATACAACATCTCGCTCACGCTACCAGAACTGACATATACCTTGCTGGGGTATAGAACACCTCAACTAAGTTGATCCACTAAGTTATGCTTAAAACCAATAAGGAATCATCTAAATAGTATGATCCTTTATCTATGTTGGCATACATGGTTTATGAGGATTTTGAGTTGTCTGAACTCATCCCCATATCGGTGCTCAATACTACTCCAAATAATATATATATATATATATATATATATATATATATAAAACTCATGCTCAAATGTTTAAAAACATAACTCTTTCTCAATTGAGTTAATTTCTCAAAAGATCCTCTTAAGAGAGGTAATACTCTGAACTCCTCTGAACTTGTAAACTCATTTAGAAATCGGTGTTTCTTTATTTTAAACTTGGGAATATTTAGTTCCCTTATACTCATTTTAAAATAATAAACTCAATTCTCTTCATTCTCATTTACTTAAGTCTTAAAACAAGTTATAGAAAATTGCAAAAGACTTCTCAAAAATAACTCAAAAGGACGTTCTTGAACTTTCCTCTGAACTTCACCTTGATTTGAAAATGTGAATTTAAGAGTTATGATTATGATATATAGGATATCTCAATGATTAATGAAGGCTTAGATAATTAGTATTAAGAAGAGAGCAAAGACACAATTTGAAAGAATGCATACGGGATGAAGAACGGAGCAGAAAGGGGCCTAACGACTCTGACGTACTGCTGGCGTAGGGCGCACGGCCTCAAACTACTGAAGGTAATATGGGGCACACTGCTGGTACGGCGCTCCTGTCCCCAAACTACCGAATAGTAGTTTGGGCGCACTGCTGGCGCGGCGCCCTACCGCCTACCCAAATTTTTGACGAATTTTCTTGCTCCAATTCAAGGCCTAACACATCTAGAATCGAATGATTTACTCCAAACTCATTTGGATTCATAAATCCCAACACAATTAATCAAAAACCCACTCAAATTCAATCAAGAACATCACTCATTCGCAAAACCCTCACCTCAAGAACTCAACAAGACTCCATTGCTATGGAATGAAGCTAAAACCTCAAAAACTTCTCAAGAACTCAATCCATCAACTTCAAGAACGAATTATGAATGAAATCACATGTTTGACGTGAGGGTGAACAAATCCAATACTACGAAGCTTACATACCTCGAAAGAACTAAGTTCTTGGCGAAAATCCTCAAACCTTGAATAAACGTTTGAAACCTTCTTTTATTTCTCCTCTTGAAACCCTTCTCTCAACTCCAAGTGTTTTGGAATGAATGGAAACTGATATCAATCAGTTTAGACCCCTACTTGGGTGGGAAAAACGTTAAGGCCTAGTGGGGGTAAGGAAAAGACAAAAATACCCCTCCTTAAAAAGGATGAAATGCCTTAACTAGTGAGGCTACACTCAAACAGACATGATTCCTTTATCTGAGCTTGGAATTTAGCAAACTTTGTGGCGTTGTAAAGAGAACTCAAGGACCTTTGATTTGATACCTCATGGGCTACCTAATTCCTTATGTACGTAAAGTTATTGCTGTTTGAAGTTGACCTAAAACTAAAAACTGAAGTTTTACTTTTACGAATCTCTAGTTGACTTTTCAAAGTACGAGATGTTAAACATTTGAATAGAGTAAGTTTTTAAATTATAATTACAAAATTCATCTAATAAGTAGAATCTCTTTAAATTAATATTTTCGAGATCATAAGATATTATGATTTTACAGAAGTATTATTTAATTAATAAATAAATATATTTATTAACTTTAAAGAGTTTTTTCAAGATTTAGTGAAGGTTATTTTTTAAAATATTAAAATCATTTTATTTTAGTAATATATGTATCATATTTATTTAATTAATATAAAAAATAAATTCGTTATACATAAAGTACATGCATAATGTAGTTAATATTTATGTTAGGAAATTTTTGATTTATTTCATGATTAGAGGTAGTTAATCTGTAGGTTGAATTTTCAATATTAGAACTATGTATGTATCCGGCTTTTTATAAAGATTTGAGTACATTTTGTTAATTGAAAACTTATTAGTATCGTGGACTTCATTCGATTTTTAATAAAAGTTTGACATGGCAATTATTTTCTGAATTTAGTCTGATATAATTTGGATCAGCCATCATCTAATGAAATTGAATTAATTTGTTTTATAGTGTTATTCATCTTGAGTACTATTATTTTATTTTGAGAATTTGCATCAGCTAAAATCACATGAATTCATTAAATTTAATGTGGAAGAAGGCTATCATGGATTATGTATCAATATAATTATTTTGGAGGAAAATTGAAAAGAATTTATTGACTTAAGATAATTTAATAATTTATTATAACATTAAATTAGGGATGATAATTACCTTTTTGTAGACAATAAAATTTCGCGTCGAGAAAACAATAATCAAGAACGGAAAATTATGCAACAATCGTTTTATTGATTTAAAGTGCGAGTGTTACAATCTCTATGATTCCTCTGAATTCGCCTTTTCAAATATAATTCAAGGGCTCTTGATCTTGATCTTGAACTTGTGATTTATCTTGATCTTGATCTTTATCTTGATCTTGATCTTGAACTTGAACTTGAACTTGGACTTGGACTTGATCTTGAACTTGATCTTAACTTGAACTTTATCTTGATCTTGACTTCTAGTTGAATTCAAGGGTTTCGAGCTTGATCTTGAATCCGACGGTCTTGATCTTGATCGTTCTTGAACTTGAACTTTTTCTTGATCTTGACTTCTAGTTGAATCCAAGGGCTTCGAGCTTGATCTTGAATCTGGCAGTCTTGATCTTGATCGTTCTTAAACTTGAATTTTATCGTGATCTTGACTTCTAGTTGAATCCAAGGGCTTCGATCTTGATCTTGAATCCGGCGGTCTTGATCTTGATCTTGATTGTTCTTGAACTTGAACTTTCTCTTGATCTTGACTTTCTAGTTGAATTCAAGGGCTTCGAGCTTGATCTTGAATCCGACGGTCTTGATCTTGATCATTCTTGAACTTGAACTTTATCTTGATCTTGACTTCTAGTTGAATCCAAGGGCTTCGAGCTTGATCTTGAATCTGGTGATCTTGATCTTGATCGTTCTTGAAATTGAACTTTATCGTGATCTTGACTTCTAGTTGAATCTAAGGGCTTCGAGCTTGATCTTGAATCTGGCGGTCTTCATCTAGATCGTTCTTGAACTTGAACTTTATCTTGATCTTGAATTCTAGTTGAATCCAAGGGCTTCGAGCTTGATCTAGGATCATGCGGTCTTGATCTTGATCATTCTTGAACTTGAACTTTATCTTGATCTTGACTTCTTCAAATCTTTAATTCTTAAACTTGAACACTTGAATTCTTGAATTCTTGAACTCTTGAGTTCTTGAATTCTTGAATTCTTGAGTTCTTGAATTCTTAAACTTGTAGCTTGTAGAGAAATCGAGCTTTCTCTAGCTTTTTGTTTAGAATTCTTGGTTCTCTTTTCTGAATTATGAGGACCCTTATTTATAGTTTTAAAATAGAGGAGTTGTGATTGGAAGAGGATTCCATTAGGCCAATCAGATTTAAGTGACATGGCATATGGGCCTTTTGAAGCGGGCTTTAATTAAATATATATATTTATTAGATTTAAATAATTAACTCAATTATATTAATCCATAATATTTATTTGCACTAATATATTCATAAATTTAATATAATCCAAATCATTTTATAAATTTATATTTAATAAATTTTAAAGACTCAGATTTGTCTTCGAGAACCTCTATGATAAAGTCTTTCAATTGATCAATGGGAATCAAACCATCAACGTAGAGATGAATCTCGTTGATCTCTGTTTGCTTTATGCAAGACTCTCCTTCGTCTTGAATTTTATGAAGCTTCAGATGTGCTTGACTTGATCTTCTCTGGATCATGTTATCCATCATATTTGTTAACTTCAAAAGTTTAGCATCTTGTTCGTGTGCACACTTTGTCAAGCCTTCAATCTCTTTTGTCAAGCTTGCTAGTTGTTCTTCTATAGTGGAAGTCATTTTCATATTCTTTGATACTTGAAAATTTTAGATGAGAGGTAGAGATTGTCCCACTGGGCGTGCCAGAAATTGTAGACAATAAAATTTCGCGTCGAGAAAACAATAATCAAGAACGGAAGATTATGCAACAATCGTTTTATTGATTTAAAGTGCGAGTGTTATAATCTCTATGATTCCTCTGAATTCTCCTTTCCAAATATAATTCAAGGGCTCTTGATCTTGATCTTGAACTTGTGATTTATCTTGATCTTGATCTTGAACTTGAACTTGATCTTGAAATTGATCTTGATCTTGATCTTGAACTTGATCTTGAAATTGATCTTGATCTTGATCTTGAACTTGATCTTGACTTGAATTTTATCTTGATCTTGACTTCTAGTTGAATTCAAGGGCTTCGAGCTTGATCCTGAATCTGACGGTCTTGATCTTGATCGTTCTTGAACTTTATCTTGATCTTGACTTCTAGTTGAATCCAAGGGCTTCGATCTTGATCTTGATTCTGGCGGTCATGATCTTGATCGTTCTTGAACTTGAATTTTATCGTGATCTTGACTTCTAATTGAATCCAAGGGCTTCGAGCTTGATCTTGAATCCGGCGGTCTTGATCTTGATCTTGATCGTTTTTGAACTTGAACTTTATCTTGATCTTGACTTTCTAGTTGAATTCAAGGGCTTCGAGCTTGATCTTGAATCCGACGGTCTTGATCTTGATCGTTCTTGAACTTGAACTTTATCTTGATCTTGACTTTTAGTTGAATCCAAGGGCTTCGAGCTTGATCTTGAATCTGGCGGTCTTGATATTGATCGTTCTTGAACTTGAACTTTATCGTGATCTTGACTTCTAGTTGAATCCAAGGGCTTTGAGCTTGATCTTGAATATGGCGGTCTTGATCTTGATCGTTCTTGAACTTGAACTTTATCTTGATCTTGACTTCTAGTTGAATCTAAGGGCTTCGAGCTTGATCTTGAATCCTGCGGTCTTGATCTTGATCGTTCTTGAACTTGAACTTTATCTTGATCTTGAGTTCTTCAAATCTTCAATTCTTAAACTTGAACACTTGAATTCTTGAACTCTTGAGTTCTTGAATTCTTGAATTCTTGAGTTCTTGAATTCTTAAACTTGTAGCTTGTAGAGAAATTTGTGGTTTTTGATCCACGAGCTTTCTTTTGCTTTTTGTGTAGAATTCTTGGTTCTCTTTTCTGAATTATGAGGACCCCTATTTATAGTTTTAAAATAGAGGAGTTGTGATTGGAAGAGGATTCTATTCGGCTAATCAGATTTAAGTGACATGGCATATGGGCCTTTTGGAGCGGGCTTTAATTAAATCTATATTTATTAGATTTAAATAATTAAGTCAATTATGTTAATTCATAATATTTATTTGCACTAATATATTCATATATTTAATATAATCCGAATCATTTTATAAATTTATATTTAATAAGTTTTAAATGACTACACTTTTCATGTTTGAATAAGATTAAAAATCTTCAATACAATGATTAAATTCAAACAATTTATAGTTACTTTGAAATATAGCTTTTATTTCACGAAGTTATACTCTATTCTTAACTATGGTCAATGGTCATATATATATATTCCCTTTATTCATAAATAAAGCTCATATCTCATGTAGCTATTTTTATTTTGCATTTTTATTATTCTTTTTCTTTATTTCCTTATTATTTTTGCTGTGGTATAGGAAAAAAGCTCAGTAAAAAGGGGAAAAATGATTTGGGGCTGATTTTATTTAGAAAAATTTGTGGATAAGGAAGTAAACTAAATAAATAGAATCCGAAAAAAAAAAAAAGAACTCGGAAAAAATAGGGGGAAAAGATAAAGGTTGAGAGGAGGAGTAAAAATAGGTAACAAATTCTTTTTGGAGCAATTTTCGGAAAGAGATTTTATTCTTCCATCTAAAGGAAATACATATTTAGGAGGATTTTAGAAATGTGGAAAGATTTAACCAAATTTAAAAACTTTTTTTTTCTCAATATGTATATTTGAGTTTAAATAAAAATCTACAAAATATATAAAATGGGTAACTGTAAAATTGCTAAGTAAAAATATATTAGTAAATCAATATTTATATTATTGTAAAAAATAAATTACCAACATTTATGATAAAATGAATAATAATATTGAAATATTCACTCAAGTATTTATAACTAACTAAAATAAAATAAATGAATACAAAGAGGGAAAGAGGAGATAAAAATAATAATTTTGTAAATTATAGATACTAAATTATATAGTTAATAGGGTAAGTAAATATAAACTTAAAAATAAATAAGTTCTAAAACACGTATTTAATTGAATAGTCATTCAAAAAAGATTATAGATCGGTCAAAATTGGGTGTCAACAACTGCCCCTTGTTTAATCGAGAATGAAGGATGAATGGCAAACAACATTGACTGAGTATCCGATTTCGTCTGACTAATGAAATGGCGTTAGAGAGACCATGTGGAATGATGTGGAGTTGTCAAAATGGTGTGGCTGACACTTTGGTTTTAAATTTCCTATATATCTCTAGTTTACAAGAATCAGGCCATGTGTAGTTCTAGATTTAGGAACAAATTATATTCCTAAAAATGAAATAATGTTACGAGATTTAAATAGAAGAGATATAGCTTGAGTTGATAAGATTAAAGCTTGAAATAGTATGAATAGAGCAAAAGATAGAATGACTCAAGTAGTGATAGATATATTAGAGTAAAAGGTCGTATCTTCGAAATGAGAAGTAGAATTGATATTGCTCGTGATGTGCGAGTCTTTGGAACCTGTAGCTTATAATATAAATAAATAAAATGGTTAGAGAAAATATATCAAATAAATGACGAGATAACTTATATACATAATACATATTCCCATTTAGATCATGATATTTATCTTAAGATGGTAAAGATGACGTCTTAGACTATGATGTCATAGGGCAATGATATGTAAAAGTAAATCTTTAGGTCATGAAGTAATGTCTGCCGGCCATGAAAATGATATCTTTAGACTATGACGCATTTGGAACATAATATGCAGAAAATAAATCCTTAGGCTATGTCATGATGTCTATAGGCCATGTAAATGACGCCTTTAGAACATGATAAGTGAAAAGTAAATTCTTAGGCCATGAGATGATGTTTCTAGGCCGTGCAAATGACACTTTTAGACTATGACATCTTTGAAACATGATAAGTAGAAAGTAAATCCTTAGGCCATAAGATGATTTCTGAAGTCCATGTAAATATGGTGTCTTTAGACAATGACGCCTATAGAACATAAATAATGATTAAAGAGAACATATCTGTTTCGATACAATTCGGGCATTAAGTGATACTTGTCGCTTCATTCGATAGAAACTCCATATAGATGTATTCATTGGGCTCAATGTGATTCAGGCACTAAGTGATACGTATTTGTTTCGATACAATTCGGGCATTAAATGATACTTGTCGCTTCATTCGATAAAACTCCGTATAGATGTATTCATTGGACTCAATGTGATTTTGATAACTTGATTCAACAGTAGCTCAACACAAATGTAATTCTCGGGCTCAACATAGATGTGTTACAATATATTCAGTAGAATGACAGAATAACCAAAAAAGAATCGAGCAAGCGTAGTTTTATTGTACTGCTGCAAGCTCTCTTTGTACAAGTGAGTTACAATGATCAAGTGCAGAAAAATAGGAACCAACGTAATTGATAACTAAACAATTGCTAAACAGTTAAAAATAAAATATTCTACTAAGTTACCTACTGCAAATCAAACTCTAGAAACCGAACTGGACTTATGAAATAGAAATCTACTGCAAAACAAGCTCCTATAAACTAGGATAGCCGCTACCAGAATAAGACATATCACATATTTTAACATTTCTTCCCTTAAACTGATGTTCTCGAACATTCAGTTTAATTCTCAGAAATCTGTTACACAAAGGTACGAACTCCAAGTAATTTCCTAAGCTTCATAAATGTTGCATGTTTGAGGGATTTTGTGAAAATGTCAGCAACTTGATCTTCACTATTGCAGTAGAGAAGATAAATTACTCCATCTTCAGTGAGATCTCTTAAAAATGAAACCTTACATCAATATGCTTGCTTCTCCCGTCAAATACTGAATTTCTGGACAACTTTATAGTAGAACTGTGGTCATAATAAATTGTTGTTGCTTCTTGTTGCTTGACATTCAGCTCCGTAAGAATATTTCTTAGCCAAATGGCTTGAGAGGCACATGCAGTAGCAACAACAAACTCAACTTGAGTTGTTGAGAAAGTGACAATTAACTACTTTTTTGATGACCATGAGACTGCACCTGAACTCAACATAAACACATAACCTGAAGTACTTTTCCGATCATCTAAATCTCCAGCATAATCACTATCAAAAAAGCCAACCAGTTATGTATTTTCATCCTTCTTGTAGAATAACTCAAAGTCGACAGTACCTTTTAAGTATCGAAGGTTTCTTTTTGCATCCAAAAGATGCAATTCATTTAGATTCTCCATGAATCTGCTAATGAGACTTACTTCATGTGTGATGTCTGGCGCTGTTGCTGTCAAATACATCAGACTTCCCACATTTTATTTGAAAAAAGTGTCATTGATCCTTTTTCCTCTAAGATCCTTTGTAAGCTTCAAGCCAACATCTGATGGTGAAGTGACAAGATTGCAATTGCTCTTTTGAAACCTGTCTAAAATTTCTCACACATACTTCTTTTGAGAAATAAATATTCCTTCAACTTATTGCACTATTACTATGCCAAGAAAGTAATGCGACATTCCAAGATCAAACATATCAAACTCAAGCATCATAGACCTTTTGAACTTTTCAAACATGGCTCTATCATTTCCCGTATAAATCAGATCATCTACGTATAAGCATACATTCAATACTTTCCCTCCATCTTCACACTTTGTATAACGAGTATGTTCATATGGACATTCTTGAAAATCTTCCTTATTAAAATAAGCATCAATACGACTAAACTAAGCTCTAGGTGGTTGTTTTAGTCTGTATAGAGCCTTCTTCAATCTGCAAATTTTGTGCTCTTCATCAATCTTAAGATAACCAAGAGGTTGTTCAATAAATATTTGTTCTTTCAAGTCTCCATGTAGAAAAGTTGACTTCGTACAATTGACAAAAAGGCCATGAATTTTGCGCATCCAATGCCATCACCAATCTGATTGTATAAAATCTCACAACATGAGCAAAAACTTCTCTGTAATCTACCCCGAATTCTTATTTGTAGTCTTTAGCCACAAACTCTGCCTTGTACTTATTGATCTCCCATTATCCTTCAGTTTATAATATAGACCTATTTTACTCCAATCATTTTGTGTCGATCTGGTAGATTAGCATTCTCTCATGTATCATTTTTTTAATGGCTACAATTTCATCATCCATTGCCTTCTCCATTTTCATCTTTGACAACACTTCAAAAATTTGTTGGATCACAATCTGAATATAGAGAAAAATAAGTGAGAGAATCTCTCAATTGATCAATTCATCTTACCTCATAATCTGTCATCCATGATGGCCTTCTTCGAACACGAGTGGCACGACAATTAGCTATGGTTTCTGTTTTCTCATCCATAACTGGTGAAGTTTCAGAACATCCAGGATTGGCATCTTGAGCAAATGTTGGAACTTGGTGTTGTGGTTGAATTGTTTTTTCATTGTTCTCTCCATCAAGATAAGCTGGAATCTGTTCTCCTATGGAATTTTTGTTCCACTACAAAAATTGATTTTCATCAAAGATGACATCTCGACTAATCAATATTTTCTTAGTGTTAGGATTATAAAGCTTGTACGTTTTTTATTGATCACTAACACTGAGCAAAATACATATTTCCTGGTCGTCTAGCTTCTTTCTCTTCTGATCAGGAATATGGGCATATGCAATGCACCCAAATGTTCTGAACTGATCTACGGCTGGTCATTTTCTGCTCCATGCTTCCTCCGGAGTCATATTTTTAACTGCAAATGTGGGGCACCTATTCAGGATATGGATACTCCAATTGACTGCTTCAGGCTAAAAACTTTTAGAAACTCCACTGCTTGTCAGAATGCTCTGCACCATATTCATAATAGTGCCATTTTTTTCTCTCTCAGACCCCATTTTGTTGGGGTGAGTAGGGTGCTGTAAGTTGCCTCTTGATTCCATAAAGCTCACAAAAATTTGCAAATTCATGTAACTTATATTCTCCCCTCGATCTGAACGAAGTATTTTTATTGGTCTACAATTCTTTTTTTCATTATGTACTTTAAAGCTTTTAAAAGCTTCAACAGTTTCAGATTTAACCTACAAAAAATATACCTAACTTTTTCAAGTAAAATCATTAATGAAGGTAATTATGTAGCTTTTACCTCAATTAGAAGATGGTGTTATCGGTCCAAAAATATCATAATGGACAACTTCAAGTGCCTTCTTTGCTCCACATGAACCTGTTTGTGGAAAAGATTGCGAGACTGCTTGCTAACCACATACTTTTCACAAATTTCAGATGGAAATGAAATTTGAGGAAGACCTTTCAACATATTTTTCTGTTGCAAGGTTCTCAATCCAACAAAATTGAGATCTCCAAACCGAATATGCCACAACCAATCCTCATCTCCTTGTTTTGTTAAGAAGCATGATTGTTGTATATTATTGAGATTGAGAGGAAACATGTTTCCACCACCTTTTAAGGAGTGATAGTTGGATGAGACTTGAAGAGCTTGTTCCTCACTACTTTGTCGATTCATTTTCTGCTCATGAATCAATAGTGAACTCTACAATTCATCAATTTAAAGTTCAGTAGTATCTTTTGATTCCTCAGTTGAACAAACAAATAGTTGAATTTTGATGTCATGGAGCGAAAGATCTCTTCAATAATGGTGACATCTTCCATATTTTCACCATGAATCTACATCTTATTTTCTATTGCCATAATCCTTGAGAAGTAATCAACGCGAAGTGTTTGAAATGCCTCAAAATCAACGTGAAGTGTTTGCAATAATGCCTTTTTGCCGTCGCCGTTCCTTGATACTTCTTCTTAATGGAATCCCACATTTGCTTAGAAGTACCTTCACAAAGAATAGTATCCAATATTAAGCAATCAATATCTTGGAAAAGATAATTATTTGCCGTGAGATCTTTCAACCTTAGATTATCCAACTCTACTTTTTGTACTTCTAACAAGGCGGTACCAGCCGCTGGTTCTTGCACGCTAATATTGACAACTGGCCTGAATTCCTTGGACCTATGGAAATTCTCCATCAACATGCTCCAATGGTCATAATGACCATCGAAGCTTGGAATAGCAAGCTGAACAAAATTTTCAAAGGCCGTAATTTTTGCTACTGCAATAGTACTGCAAAAATAAATCAGTATGCAGTACCAACACTTACAGCAGATATCGAAAACTCTCTTTTTGGCTTGGATACCAAAAGTTACAAAATATTTAGTAGAAAGACAGAGAATAACCAAAAAAGGATAGAGCAGGTGTAGTTTTATTGTACTTCTGCTAGCTCTCTTTATACAACTGAGTTACAACGACTAAGTGCAGAAAAATAGGAACCAACGTAACTGACAGTTAAACAATTGCTAAACAGTTAAAGCATAAAATATTCTACTAAGTTACCTATTGTAAATCAAACTCTAGAAACAGAATTACACGAACTACACTTATGAAATATAAATATACTGCCAACAAGCTCCTATAAACTATGATATCAGCTAATAAAATAAGACATATCACGTATTATAATAAGATGCAATTCTCAGGCACATACAATATTTCAGGCATAATGAAATTATCGGGCACATGCAAATTCTTGGGCACATGCAATTTTTGGGCTCAATGCAATTCTCGATCTCAATGCAATTCTCGGACTATGCAGATTTTCGTGCACAA
The DNA here is from genome assembly GCA_029582605.1 of Solanum gracilifrons. Taxonomy (NCBI): domain Eukaryota; kingdom Viridiplantae; phylum Streptophyta; class Magnoliopsida; order Solanales; family Solanaceae; genus Solanum; species Solanum gracilifrons. The sequence continues at coordinate 1,678 of JAJOOH010014601.1, read as the reverse complement.
TGCAATTCTCGGGCGCATGCAATTCTCCGGCACAATGCAAGTCTCGGGTACAATACAATTCTCAGACACAATGCAAATTTTTGGGCACATGCAAATTCTCAGACATAATGCAATCTCGGGCACAATGCAAATTCTCAAGCACAACTAACATTTTCAAGCACAATGCAATTCTTCGGCACAATGCAAATTCTCGGGCAGATGCAATTCTAGGACTCAATATAATTTTTAATAGGAGATGCAAAATAATTATGCCTAACTGGAATTAGTAGGCAACACAATATAGTAGGTCAAATGCAATATAGTAAGTAATGCAATTTTCAGTAAGCAATGCAATATAGTACGTCAAATGCAATTTTCAGTAGGCAATGCAATTTTCAGTAGGCAATACAACTTCAGTAGGCAATGTAATTTTCAGTAGGCAATACAACTTCAGTAGGCAATGTAATTTTCAGTAGGCAATGCAATATAATAGGTCAAATTGATTAGAGTAGGCAGTGCAATTTCAGTAGGCCAAATACAATTTATTAGGCAATACAATTTTCAGTAGGCCAAATACAATTAGTAGCCAATACAATTTTCAGTAGGCAATGTAATTTCAGTAGGCAATACAATATAGCAGACGATACAACTTCATTATGCCAAATACAATAAAGTAAGCAACAAAATTTCAGTAGGCTGAGTGCAATATCAGTAGGCCAAATGCAATATAATAGGCAATAAAATATAGTATCTTACAAATACAAAAGTATAGACAATGCGGTAAGAAATAATAATGTTAGAGAACATAAATAACAAGAGGAGATAACAAAACATATTTGTTTTAAAAAAGCAATGATTACCTCATTCAGTGTCTAGAGGACAATGTTTAGCTCATGTACTTCTTTAAAGGGTCGAGCTGAACCCAATCAACTTCTAAAGGAAAAGCTTAGCCTCGAATACTTTTTGAAAGGATAGAACTTAACCCAATCCAATTTATAAGGACAATACGTAGCCTCACTTTTTATTTGTAATTTGAAAGGAGAAAGCTAAGCCTCATGAGAGATTTGTACCTCTCATTTCTACAGTCAAAGAGAAATTTGTAAGTTTTAAAAGGTAAGATTGAGTCATACATTTCCTTTTTTTCTCTTTGTCAATGATTTGATCTCATGGACTTCAGACAATATTTTCCACTTCCTTGCGCGTTGGATATTTCCTTCTCGTCTGCACCAACTTTACTTGTGAGGTCTTTGTGGTCCTGCTTCACCCAAAGAAAATTATCAGTTCGAAAAGAAAATAATTGTCTTATATTTAAACATTAAGTCTCAACTTCAGATCAGTCAAATGGCTTTAAATAAAGTTTGCATATTTTATCACATAATTTGTTTTAATCAGTTAGATAATTAATGCTCTTTGGTTGTCTCTATTTTTATTTATTACTAGTTGATAACATGTTAGCTTATTTTAATCATCCAATCACCTAGACTTGTGCTAAATTATTAAAAATATAGTTTACTTGCTTGTTTTAAAATAGAACTTGTGTTGTTTTTTTAATCACATAGCTCTTCTTAAATTAATTATTTAATTAATGAATTTATTTTCCACATGTTTTGGGGGGGGGGGGGGGGGGGGGGGGGGGGGGGGGGGGGGGGGGGGGGGGGGGGGGGGGGGGGGGGGGGGGGGGGGGGGGGGGGGGGGGGGG
>JAJOOH010014600.1:0-43044 GCA_029582605.1 Solanum gracilifrons | reverse complement strand
TTCGGACAAATGAAATAATATATATTATTTGAAAATTTCTTAGAAAGTACTATAAATTACAGTAATTAACAACTAGAAATATTTCAAAGACAAAAAAAATTGATTGAATCTCAAAAAAAAAATTTAGTACTACACGTGTTCCTTTTTCCTTCTTGCCAAAAAAAAACTTCATTATAATTTTTTTTCGTAATAACAAATTTTTTTATTAAATGTCACTTGCATTTTGCAGTGAACAACAAATAATGCAAAAAAGAGGGGAAAATTGTTGAAAAAAATATAAAAAGGGTTTAATTGTCCTTTCAATGCTTTTTTTTACTGTTGACCCCCTGAATTTTTACATCTGACGCGCCTAATTTGAGTGTATTTCACGCATTTTGCCAGGTAGGATCCGAGTGTTTTTTTGTTTAAGTTTTGGATAGTTAAAGTGCCTATTTGCGCACTTACAAAGTTAAAGGTCAAAGTTAAAATTTGAAGCCAAGTTTAAGGATTATGTATTATGCCTTAAAAAAATAATAATAATAATTTGTGAACCACTATCAAATGAAACTAAAGGGGTGACAATGTAATTTACTATAGGTAGGTATATTGGATTAAAAAGTAAACAAATAACAGAACACGTAATCATCAAAGAAAATCCAAGGGATCCACGTGATATACCCATAAACAAATATATTTTTTTCGTTTCGTTTGATGTGATAATATTTAAAATTTAATAAAAATAATATAATACCAAAAGAGATTTACGTTTTTTAAAAAATTTTAAACATATAATATCAAAATTTCAATAAATTTATATAGTTGTAAGGTGGTCGAATTGATTGAACATGTAATTTTTATCAAATAAGTTTGAAATTTCCCCCTCCCCACCACCTAATTATGTGAAATTTGACTAGTGAAATTTACCTCTCCTATTAAATATTACAGAAATATCTGTAATTAAATATTAAATAGTTTAAAATAAAAGTTTTTAACAAACTAAGAGAAATCAACGTCATGAGCACGTGTCAAAGTATATCTTTTGATACCTTATCTAAATCAAAAAAACTTTAATTATTGCAATTCTAGTCCAAATTAAACTCATTAAAGGATACGGATAAATCACAATTAGTTCCCTTTTAAATTAAAAAGTAGGCTAAAATATTAATTTTTTTGTACTATATATACACTCTGTTGCGTGCATAGAATTGTGTGAAGCTAGAGTTTTTCTGAACCCATCTCAGATTTTGCACTGGTAAGCCTTTTATCTCTTTAACCATTCTTGTTTTTGCAGATTACATGTCGGGTTTTCTTAAAATTGATAAAAAAAAAAAAAATAGAGCTTTTTGGTGATTTTTGATCTGTTATGGATGTAAAGTTATGATCTTTGGGGTATTTTTGTTGAGATCAGTGAAGGGTAAGAGCTGAATTTTGTTTCTGGTGATGATCTTTTGGTTACATGAGATTGGTGACATTGTAGATTAGTGATGGTATAAATTGCTTAAAAATTTCTTGATTGGATTATCTTTCTTCTTCTTTTTTATTCGATTTTTACATGGATATATGAGTGTCAGTTCTGATTATAAGTTTTTTTTTTCTATATGGAGATTAAAAAGGGGGGTGGGGGTGTTAGTATTGGCTATATAGTGATGATAATTGTATCATGATATATGGTGATTATTTAACTACTGGCTAATGTTTTGTGATTAATGATGTTGCTAAAAATTGGAGCTTTTTCTTCTTTCTTTTTTTTTAAAAATTGATTGGTTATGAGTGTAAAGTTTTGATCTTTGAAGTATTTTTGTTGAGATCTACTCCAGGATAGGGTGTGGAGGCTTGAGTAGTTAATGGGATTTGAGAACTCTTTTAATTACAGATTTTACTTTAACTATTGGCGAACGTTTAGTGATTAATGGAGTTGTTTATCTTCTTGTGCATTGCAGATTTGACAAGATGAGAGAAAGGAATGTTGGGAAGTGTTTGTTATTCCTTCTTTGTTTGAATGTGGTCTCAAATGTAGTGGTAAGCAAATCTCTGGTTCTGTGCCTTTGGATATCTTCCTTAGTATGATTGTCATGAGTATACACATATAATTAGATGTCTAATTATGACCAATGCATATTTTTTTGAGTTCTTTAATATTTGCTTTCAATTATGTTATTATGAAAAAGTATATGTCTCATAATGTACGTCGGTGTCATCCCAAATGTAGATTGCTGCTGCTCCACCAACTTGTCCTGCTGATACTGGCAGTGATTGTGGGAGTGATTCAGGTGAATGGGAAGGGGAGTTCTTCCCCGGAATTCCAAAAATTAAGTATGAGGTAATAATACTAATATATACCCATTAGTTACAGAAATTTTAAGTATTGAACTTGTTGGTGAATTGGGATATGTTATTTGACTGAATTTTAATTGCTAATTTTAGGGTCCTTCTAGTAAGAACCCGCTTTCCTTTAAATGGTACAATGCCGAGGAGGAGATTCTTGGGGAAAAGATGAAGGTTAGTTGTGATCACTTGTTTTTAGGATTCTTGGCAAAAACTATGTGATTTTGTACTTATAAATAGTTATAATTTCTTTGTTTGATATAGGATTGGATGAGATTTAGTGTAGCATTTTGGCATACATTCCGTGGCACAGGAGCTGATCCATTTGGTGCTCCTACAAAGACGTGGCCGTGGGAAGATGGTACCAATTCCCTGGCTATGGCCAAGAGAAGACGTGAGTTCATAGATTACTATTTCTTCCAATTTAGATGCAACTCTAATTTCTAAGTAGCTTTTGAATAGAACTTATTTCTCACTACTAATTTACAGTGAGAGCAAACTTTGAATTCCTGGAGAAACTTGGAGTAGAAAGATGGTGCTTCCACGATAGGGACATTGCTCCGGAGGGCAAGACCCTTGAGGTAAATTTTGAGAGAATGCTATGCTTCTAGAGCTTTTATTCTGCATTCTCATCCCAGTAATAAAGTGGATTGGCGAAGGTCATGTCTGATTGTTGAATCAGCTGTGTTTAATGCTCATAAACCTCTTATCCCCCCATTTACTTCTAAATGCTGATGGATCTTCCGTCTCTTATGAGCATAAAATCTTTGTTATCCCGATGAATCTGACATTAACTCAAAACATATGGTTTGTTTTATAGGAAACAAATGCAAACTTGGATGAAGTGGTGGCTCTTGCCAAAGAGCTTCAGGTAATAATTAGTTATTAGTTTGATGAACAATTAAGTTGTATACCAACTATCATAACTTTTTCCGACAGAAAATGAATTTTCCTTCTGCTGTCTCACATTTTCTGATGCCTTCTTAATCTAATACCAGTTTTACTAGTTCATCTCGTTATGTTTTGTCAAATGGTTCTCATAAGAACCATGTAAGGCTCAATTATGATTTACTGTGTTAGCGTGATAAGTTGACATTTTATCTTCAATACTTCCCTCTATGTGGATTTTACAGGGAGATAAAATTCATCTTTTGTGGGGTACCGCTCAATTGTTCCTCCAGCCTCGCTACATGCATGGTGCTGCTACTAGGTATGCATTCGTACAGAATTGCCTTTGATTCACCCTGTATATGTAAAGAGTGCTCATGCTCGGGAAATGTGGAATTGCAGCTCCGAATTAGGTGTATATGCATATGCTGCTGCTCAGGTCAAGAAAGCCATGGAGGTACGAACTTCTGCTTTCCTCTTTTTGTGACTTTATATTATGAGATCAGACAATTGACGAGAACTCTGATTACTTAAACAAATACAGTACTTGAAGGATTTGCTTGAACAGTACCTTTGCGTGTGTTTCATTTTCAGGTTACACATCATCTTGGGGGAGAAAATTACGTCTTTTGGGGTGGTCGAGAAGGTTACCAGAGCCTCCTGAACACAGATATGGAAAGAGAACTTAACCATATGGTAAGATTGTCACCTTAATTTATCAGCAAAATTCAGATGTGTTAATTTTACAATTAACAGATTTTGTCTTGTATACAAATTAAAAACCCATCCTATGCTATTATCCCATCATTCTTTGTGTTCTTTGAGGGTGTTTGGGGACCAATTCAGAAGAGAGTATCCGCTACAGAATTTCTTTATTTTGTTTAAGATTGCTTACTGTACTGAGAAAGTGTATTTTTAATTCCTTGCAGGCAAGGTTCATGGAAGCTGCTGTCGCTTACAAAAAGAAGATTGGCTTCAATGGTACTTCAATTTAACCTGTTCTAATATTGTAGATTTTAATTTTCTGCAATGGAGCTTAAAGTTTTAATCGAAGTGTAAAAAACTCTGATTTGACATCTTGTGTAGCTCGCCAATCTTATTAGTTTGTAAGTTAACCTCACACGTTATTTGATTTGATTCCAGGAACATTACTAATTGAACCAAAGCCTCAGGAGCCAACAAAACACCAGTATGTTTACTTTACGTTATGCATCCTGCTGAGAATGTGATCTCCTAAATTTTTTCCTAAATTCCTGATAATATTAATCTAGGTATGACTGGGATGCTGCAACTTCTGCTAATTTCTTACGCAAATACGGGCTTATAGGTATTTAATTCATTCTTCATTTCCTTCATAGTGCATTCTCAAAGAAGTGGCATGGGAGCTTTGTTATTACGTTTTCGAATAAGAGGGAATCATAATGATTTTCATTTGCATTTTCTGCAGGAGAGTTCAAATTAAACATTGAGTGCAACCATGCCACTTTGGCTGGTCACAGGTTTGTGTTTTTTCAGTGCAAAATTAAGTATGCCTGTCTTTTGCACCTTATTAAAACAAATTTGTCTTTTGCAGCTGCCATCATGAGCTTGAAACAGCAAGAATTAACGGTTTGCTGGGCAACATTGACGCAAATTCTGGCGATCCCCAGATTGGTATGTTACATGAAAATATGAGAATACTTATCAAACATGTCAATGTTTTCCCTTGTTATTGCTATAATACCACGAGACTTGAAGATATGAAAGCTTATCCATAATGCAGGTTGGGACACAGATCAGTTTTTGATGGATGTCGCTGAGGCAACATTGGTGATGCAAACCGTTATTAAAAATGTCCGTGATAAGACATATCCTTTTTAATTGCTAGACAACTGAAAAGTGTGAATCAGTCAAAAGTCACTAAATTCTTAATTTTTAACGCTGATCTTTTGTTTGAACAGGGAGGATTGGCACCCGGAGGATTCAACTTTGATGCAAAATTGTTAGTTCCATACTCTGCTATTACCTTTTGTTTTCCATCACGAATTTTCGACTTTGACAGTAACAAATTAGTCAATATTATTCAAGTGCGTCTCAATCCCAAACTATTTGGGATATTGACTAGACAGAGTAACTAATCCAAAGACAATACTTGTTTTGTTATCCGTCATATCAAAAGAGTATATTTTAAAGTCTTGTGGATGATAGTTTTTATTCCTCCTAATAGGCGGAGGGAGAGCACCGATGTTGAAGACCTATTTATTGCTCACATTGCTGGTATGGACACTCTAGCCCGTGGCCTCAGAAATGCTGCCAAGCTAATTGAGGTGGTGTTCCTTTCTCAACTACTAGCTAAATTTTCAATCAACCAATATAACAAATCAAATATGCAATAGTGTACTTAATTTTCCTTGTTTGCAAACAGGATGGCTCGTTGAGTGATCTTCTCAGAAAGCGATATCAGAGTTTTGACTCCGAACTTGGTGCTGCAATTGAGGTATTGTTTTACTATCACCTTTTCATTTCCATCCGTCTACCGTGTTCCATTCACTAACGCTTGAGAGTAAAACTATGTGTTCTCCAACAGTCTGGGAAGGCAGACTTTGAACTGCTCGAGAAGAAGGCGCTAGAATGGGGAGAACCTAAAGTTCCTTCTGGAAAGCAGGTAACATTTATAGACAATGGTTATGCTTACAATGTTCACTTGCCATAAATAATATTTCATTATTTGCAAATACTAAAGTTTAGTATTAACGAATGACGTTCTGATCATCATTATCTACAAATACTGAACTTTAGTATTTGAAATACCAGTGAAATCGTATTTCAAGTAACATAATGGTTTTCACTCATTTTCAAGTGAAATTTACTGTTGAAACGCCACTTATCTTTAACGTCAAATACGTTTTCTTTTTAAACCTTCAACCAAACATTGTCATCTAATATGCACATATCTGGAACTTATTTTTGTGTGTGTGATCTTACTTTAATTTTTTTGTTTTGTTCAAAATATTGCAGGAGCTTGCAGAGATGATTTTTCAGTCAGCATTGTAGAAATCAGAGTTTTATACTTTTTAGCAGCAGCAGTAGGAAATAATATTATCATCATGGGTAGGAAGAAAATTTGAGAAATAAATATTTTACATATTCAGTGTATGGGTTTCCCAGTGAATTTTTTAGTAAACTGATTATGCAGAAAGTTGAATGTGTATTACCCCCACTTCAATGACTACCATGCTTCTGAATTATTTTTTTTAATACAAGTTACTATGTAAAAAAGTAACTTTTTATGTTGTTGACGGTGTAAAAAGGTTTGAACTAATTCTTTCTAAAATCTCAAACAAGTAGGGATTGGCTATTTGAATCACTTCATTTGAGAGTGCCATAGTCCTAATTGTATCCTCAAGCAATTTAGCGATCATCTATTTGAATCTTTGCTATCTATGTCGCTTCATTTGAGAGTGATTTTGTTTGATATATTTAAAATCGATTAAATAGCCCTTACCTAACATTTTACACATCAAAATCGCCTATATATATCTTTTTCTTCCATTATCTCTCCGTTTGTTTTTTATGTAATTTTAGACTTACTTCGTCCTCTTTTAACACCTCTAGTTGGTAGGCTTGGTCAAGCCATCTCAAGTGAATTTGTCTCATTTTATCCTCTTTGTGGTATCACTTTCTAATTTATATACACAGTATAATATTGTTTTGTCTAAAAATCTTCCTTTTTTTATGAAGTTGTCTTCAAATCATTACGTTGAACCTGCCTTCCATTTTAGTTAAATAATTTTCTATAAACATTTCTCCAATTCAATTATCCAATTGTATCTGTTTTATAACTTCATCTATGAGTTAAATCTAAATTGTTTGTCAATTTTACTCTTCTTCTGATGCTACTAACTAAGTTTAATATATGGTTGGTCTCACTTCTACTCATCATAAAACACTTATTTTTTCGCTACATACCGCAAAAACTATATGTTAAAATCAAGATCAAGACAAATATACCAAAACAGGAAAGAAACACAAAAGAAGAGATGAAGGGAAAACCATTGAGCTTTCCAAGAAAAGAGAAAGTGTAAATTGTAATCTATGAAGTCAAAATAAAGCCTCGTATTCTCATTATCTGTGATAAGTATAAACATTATATCCGAGCAGTTCGCATTAATCAGAAACTATGGCAATTAGAAAAATAATTGAAGGCCGAAATCGATTCACACATTAATATCAAGTTCTCTCTTGTTTGTCTTCACAGTCTATCTGCTGCATCGTTTACAAAAATTTAGCCACCTCCGGCTTTGAGTGTATTACTCAACCTACATTTAGAAGAATCGAGAAAAAAGGCGTGAGAACGATAGGTTCATTTGTGTGTGTGTGTGTGTGTGTGTGTGTGTGTGTGTGTGTTCAACTCATGTGAAGACATTTCAGAAAAGAACTGCAAATGTGATATCAGCAAAGTAAAAGAAGAGAAGTTGAGGCTGAAAAATGCTTGCATAGCCTTGGATCGATCCTCTCATCCAAATAGACTAACCAAGTTTGACATATATCACTTTGTTTGTTAATCTTAGTTTATCAAATTATCTTTTCATTTTTGCTTATCTTTTCCAAAAACGACAACCCAATTGAACGGGAGCTTTGGAGCAATGGTAAAGTTAACCCTGTGCAACCTATAGGTCACGGGTTCAAGTTGTGGAATTAGCCACTGATCCTTCAGTCATGGTAGGCTTCCTACATTTCATCCCCTTAGGGTGTGACCCTTCCCAGGACCCTACATGAACGCAGGATGTTGTGCACCGGAGTGCCCTTTTTTTTCCAAGGAGCCCACTTAATGACAAATGAGAACATTGGTATGACCGGTGGAATCAACTGGAGTTTCAAAAAATATGGTTCACATTCATGCCATATAATTGCCGTGGCAGCATAAAAAAAAGGTAAGAGTTGAGCTCACCAGTCCAAGCCTTCAAAGAGCCCTTCTCCTTTGATGGCAGAAGTCTTAAAAATAGCCCACTGCCTATTTTTAATCTTGTGCAGCTCTAAGGCCTCAGTCACTGCAGCATCATCAAGTGCACCAGGAAGATCCTGTCAACAATTGAAGACTCTAAATAAATGATAGTGAATGATTACGTGCTTATCTGAACAAACGGCTAATGTCAGTCTGGATGTGGGTTGGTATTTCTGTGTGGCACGTGCACGGGTGAGAGAGAGAGAATGCAAGTTGGCCAAAGAAAGAACAACAACGACAACACCTTAATACCAAACTATTTGGAGGCTGCTATATGAATCATCTATTTCCAATCGCGCTCCATTGGGCTTATTCCAGTCCAATAACCAATAGTTTGTCTTTCAAAACAAAATAGGGATTTTCTGAATCTAGAGGTTCTATAAATCTCAGACTATCCGTACATTGGCATGCAAATCTCTAGGAGGCAAAAGAAGAACTATGTAGCAATTTTAATACTACTAAATAGTAGCTCAAAACTATGGCTTAATAATGAAAGAAAACATTGCATTTATTCCTGGATCAAATGGACCAAAGCTTCTTCCTCAGCTATGTAGAAAAAGAACTAGCAAGGACGCAAACCTGCTTGTTAGCATAGATGAGGACGACAGCACCCTTTAACTCTTCCTCCTGGGAAGAAAAAAAAAAGGAAACATGCATCATCAATGGCCATCCTCACAAGTAACATACATCGTAAATGATATTCCTCAGAAATCAAATAAAAGATAGGAACCAGAAAGCTTAACTAGAAATTTGAAGATTCAAAAGGAAAAAAATTGATGGCTCTTTAACTTAGCAAAAGTTGTAGTATGAAAAATTCAAAAAAAAAACATGTATAGGCAACCTTTCCGTTTTTAAGTCCTTTACAATGTTCCTTTTTGCGAAGCTTTTGAATTGAAGGACACATGTCACTTTCAGGTAGCAGAGTAACCACAACTAAAAAATCACTCGGAGAGATGTTAACTTCCATCGAAAGAGCAGCAAAGACCTAATCTCAAACAAATTTGAGTCGGCTATATAACCTCACTAACCATGTTTCTCCATTCAACTCATCTCAAGCCAATATTCTAAGAACTGCTTATTCTGTAAATCACTTTGCTAAACAGCTTTTCAAAAGACACTCTTACTTGTCCTGTTTTGACAAGCAGCTCCCCTCTACTCCACAGAGTTTCATCCAAACACCACAACTCAATCAAAACAAATATTTTAAACACCTTCTGTGTTGTGTGTTCCTCACTCGCCCTGACATGGATGACACATCAAACCCACGTAACATGTAAAATTAAAATAAGTTTGAAATACCAAAAAAAAATGTAATGAAAAGGAAAACAAATGTTCAAAGAATTCTACAGAATATATCCCCCCCCCCCCCCCATTTTATTTGTTTCTCTTCCATCTCCCCTTCGAGTCATTTGCCTCTCCATTATTTTCTTCTTTCTCCCCCTCTGTCATTTTTCTCACCATCTTCAATCCCCTTCTTCAGCCTCCCCCTTTCATTTTCTACCGTCTACAAATTTGTTTAATTCAAGATAAGCATGAATAACAAATATAAAGGGCAGTCCAGTGCACTAAGCTACACTATGCACCCGCCGTGTACGAGGAAGGGCCGAACCACAAGGTTGTTTCCACAGCTCGAACACGTGACCTCCTAGTCACATGGCAGCAACTTTACCAGTTACGGCAAAGCTCCCCTTCATGAATAACAAGTATATGGACGAAAAAAAATGGCAATAAAGTGAATTTTTAATTGTTTGGCGTCACCTCTTCAAGAAACGTTTATTGGCAAGGAAAATATGTCTTAGAGCCTTGTGACGACATTGAAGTGCACACTAAGTGTAGCAAAACGCTCAACATGTTTTGAACCTTGCTTTAGAGTATAAGTGTGCTTAAACGCACCTTTGACAACAATGGCACGAAGGAGCCAAGATCCGTATAAGGACACTAGGAGGAGACTGAACAATTCTCAATCGTGATGAGGTTACACCAGGGATCAGCTCTTAGCCTGTTTTTATACGTCTTGACGATGGATAAATTGATGCGTCATATCCAAGGGGAGGTACCATGGTGTATGTTATTTGCACCATAATCAATCGAGGATTTGAAATTAGTAACTAACTTTCCCATATAAGTATTATTAGTATACTGTCATATTATCTTATTCTCAGTTTTTTATTATTACTCATCTCGTTTGCGTTATCATCACTCTCGTATTGTCTTATTCTTTGAGTTTTATTAGCATATGTCTTTCTTTTGCTTCAATTATCGTACTATTTGCTACTGCTATTGTTTTATTCTTCATCTTTTTGCTTTAAATTCCTTTACTCAAGCCGAGGATTTTCCGAAAACAACCTATCTACCTTCCAAGGTAGGGGTAAGGTCTGCGTACACACCACCCTCCCGAAACTCCACTTATGGGATTATACTGGGTATATTGTTGTAGTTGTTCCCTTATGCTTCTGGTTAACTTTCTATTTTGTAGTTTCACAAGTTCTATATATTCTGAAATGACAATTTTGGGGGTATTACTGTGTGTTCAGAATTCCTTCACTTAACAGGAAAACATTGAAAAGGACAAGTATTTCTTTTGCAATACTAGCTAACAGCCGTTGTTTTGGTAAATCAAGTTTGCTTAGCATTCAGTGTCTGGATAGTGGATCCAAAATAAAAAGATACGTCCTATTTAGCAGCAATTGGTCACAATTAGAACCTAATTTTCAACAAGCAGGATATATATATATATATATATATAGACACACATATACATATAGAGAGTGAGAGAGAGCAGCAAGGAAAAGGTACCTCCAATATGGCGTGGAACTCCTCGTTAGCAACCACGAGCCTATCAGTGTCACTTGAGTCGACAACGTAGATTATAGCTTGAGTATTAGGAAAATAGCACCTCCAGTATGGCCTAAGCAGCAAAAGAACCCATGAAGGACCTTCCCACATTTCAAAAAATCACGAAATGGGAGATGAGATATACATTATGATGGCAATTAAAAGTTCATACATAGTAGGTACACAGTATCAAAAGATGCTGAGATGACAGTACGAGGCTTAACCAGGGAAACAAGAGTGATTTACAAGAACCTCCGGGAGATATAGACCTTGTATATCTAAAAGTCATTAAATAGTTCAGTTTTTGAGGCACTAAATTAAAGAAGCAAGCCCCAACACCAAAATGGCCACAGAAAAAGTGCAGGTCTGACTCGGCTTTTACTCATGCCGGAAGATATTTTTTGATAAAGTAATAAATTTTTATTAATGTTTGAGCAAAAAACAGAACACCCATATACAACATGTATACCAAAAAGTAGAAAACATACAAAAATATATGGCATTCTACGAAAGACACCAAGTCATCAATACATAAAGGAATTTCATGGGTGCACCGAAACGAAATAAAGGATAAGAGGGTAATACTCAATCGTACAAAATTCATCTCTACTTACTCAAAAGCTCTCTTATTTATCTCTTAAAATAATTCACATAAGTGCTGGTAGCACAACATTCAAGTCCTAGATATTTTCCTTCTTTTATCATAGTGACCATAGTTCCAAGTGAAAATAACCTCTTTCACAGTGTCTGGCATCACCCAAACTAGCCCAAACCAACTAAGGATTTCCCCCCACAACCTCGAAATTGCCAAACAATGAATGAAGAGATGGTCAACACCTTTGACATAAGCAACCTTCCTCTTTCTCAAATTCTTAGCGGCCAACATCACTCCTCTTGCTTCAAGCCAAGTGAAAAGAAAAAAAGAACACACCTTTCTCGATACTTTTTGAGATCTAAATCGAGCTATATGGAAATGCAATCTCCCCCCTAATCAGAAACATTTCATAATAAATTTTAACAGAGAACACTCCATTATTCCTTGTACCCACCTCCATACAGGCATACATCGTGGCTGTCCTGCAATATACAAGCATACTTAGCTTGTGGAGCAAATAGACCAAGCTTTGGAACTCTGCCACCTTCCGGTCCTAAAGACATGTGACGGTTTCCTTAAAAAAATATGCCAATCGTGAATATCTGAATTAATAACTTAGCTTGTAGCCTACAACCTGGGAATCCGATACATATTGTTCCTTTTTTGATTAAGAGTCAATAAACTCTTACCGGCAATGTGTCAAAACATCATAGTAGAGATTTGGACAACAGCATAAACCTGCTATAGCCTCACAAGATTCATGAATATCAGTAGTAGAGCCCAAATATATGGAAATCTTCAAATTTGTTGTCCTCACGTGCTATCTGGCTCACAAAGAAAAGCCCATAGTTGGACACAAGACATCTCTTTCCCTGGGTTCTTTCTAAACTAAGCAGAGAAAAGAATATTTAGTGCAAGAATCCAGATTTCTGTTTTAAGTATCTGACTTGCTTAACAAAGGAACATCCCGCAAGGGCAATCTCTTTGGACATGGACGCAGTGGCGACTAGGGGAACTTTCTCAAAACTAAAAGAACTTTTCCTCAATTGATATGGTTTCTGAGACGAGATCTTCAAGGTAAAATTTATTGCATAAAGAACTTTATTCAAGCTTCTACTAGTATGTGTTAAGGCCAAACCACTTTATGACATATTTTGTCAAGGAATATATATTTAGACAGAGCAGCAAAAGGGTAAGACAAGCTCACTGGGACACATATAGTAATTCTCCAATATGGTACAACACTAAGACCGAGACGAATTGTCTAAAAGGAAGATGCCCTATTTGCCAAGTCCAGAAAGCATTTTGGCTATAAAGTAGTCACACGGATAGTAGATAAGATCTGCCTATACTTACTGTAAAATGTTTTATAAGCTAAAGAAGTGGAAGTCGTTGTCTCGCGGCCTAATATTAATGCTGAAGCACTAAAAATCAATAGATCTGATTTCTAGACACTGCATATATTGAGAAAAAATCAAGTCTTGAATACATCGAACTTCAATTTTCAGCTTAATAATCCCAAATTGACTTGTTATTTCACATCCTCATTGATGAGCCAATTCCTGAATCACTGGATCCAGTTCTATGCATTACCATCCATTGAATCCCAACTGAGAGTGAAAACTTGGAAGGTAAGGAAGTGAACCACTTATGACATTGGTCATCAAGTAAAGAACTCTAGATATTGACTAGGTGTGTGCAGTATGACCTTTATTTATAAAAAATATCAAAATTTTGCACTAGCAACTCAACTACAAAAGAGATGGAAAGACTGATAGGGGAGACGAGCATACTAATCAATGAAGTTAACATCCACCATGCACATTAGTAGATTTCAAGATAGATACAAAAGATATATATGTACAATTCTTTTTATTATAAGTTTGAGAGCCAGTTAGAAGTTACCTGATACTAGTCTGTCCCCCTGCATTATTGTAAATAAGGTGAAAAAAAGAAACATGATTAGAAGAAAGTCATATTGTTGATTCTAGGTAGAGAGGAAAATAAATAGAAATGATGCTATGCAGAAGAGAGCAACAAAAGCAAATCTGTCAAAAACACCCAAAAATTAAAGAAATTATTATAAAGAAAAAAGGGAAACGACTAACGAGATGAGAGGAATGAGAAGAACCCTAAACAATGATCTTTGATCTGAACAATCACAGAGATTTGCACTATTACGCTTCCACTTTTATTACAATGCCGAGGTGTAGTTAAGTATTTTCTCTGAAGGGTAACATTCCTCTTTCGCTGTTTGCCTTTAAGCAGAAATAAAATTCATTTTTGGTTCATCACATTATGCCTACCTTTCTGCCTAAAGCTCTCCAACCACAACCTATCCCCTATACTAACCATTCTTTAAGTAACCCTTAGTCGAAATCTTAACATGATATAGCAAAACAAACTTGATGAGGAAAGGCGTAAATCACTAGGAAATGTAGCTAAAGGAATCAGATACTACACAAATTAAACAAGCCGAATAGTGAAGTTGTTTAATGAAAATCAGCAGAAACTCTCTTTTTTAGAAGATAAAAATCATCAGAAGCTCTTACAGTAAAGACTTGGGATATACGTCCACTACATGAAACTACACATTCTTTAAGCAGTAAGCAGTGAGATCACATGCTGATAATTGTACAACAACATACACAGTGTAATCTCACAAG
Source organism: Solanum gracilifrons (assembly GCA_029582605.1). Classification (NCBI taxonomy): domain Eukaryota; kingdom Viridiplantae; phylum Streptophyta; class Magnoliopsida; order Solanales; family Solanaceae; genus Solanum; species Solanum gracilifrons. The sequence goes on along the minus strand of JAJOOH010014600.1, from coordinate 28,772 downwards.
TGGGTCAGGGAGGTAGAGTGTACGCAGACCTTACCCCTACCTCGGGAGGTAGGGAGGTTGTTTCCGATAAGACGCTCAACTCAAGGAAAAGCATATCAAAGTAGATGGAAAAAGAAATAACGGAAGTGAAGATATAATGGAAACATACTATAGAAAGCATGACATAAAAGAAAAAGAACAATAACTATACATCACATGCTGAGAATTGTGTATTGAGATAATTCCAAGACTTTGAGTAATTTTTCCGTGGCAAGTTAGCCATATGCCCATATAGATAGCTTTACACAAAGTGTTCTCAGAATCCCTGACAACAATTTTTTTCCAACTCGTATCCTACATTCAGGAGTGTAAGTTCAGTGACAGGACTCATGAAGCGGACATGGACGTGAGGCTTAATACACACGTCATACTCAAGAGAGGAAGTTTCAAGTATCTAGGTCAGTAATCCAAGGTGTGAAGAGATTGACGATGATGTCACACATCATATTGGAGCCGGGTGGATGAAATGGAGACTTGTATATGGTGTTTTGTGTGATAAGAATGCGTCATCAAGACTTAAAAGGCAAGTTCTACCATGTGGTGGTTACACTGACTATGTTGTATGGGGCAGAGTGTTGGTCAATCAAAAACCTCCATGTTCAAAAGATGAAAGTAGCAGAAATGAGGATGTTGAGATTGATGTGTGGGCAAACTAGGAGAGATAAAGATTAAGAATGAAAAACTCCAGGCAAGGTGGGGGTGGCCTCCGTGGTGGACAAGATGGAGGAAGTGAGGCGGAAATGGTTTAGGCATGTGAAGAGGAGAAGACCAGATGCTCTTGTAAGAAGGTGTGAGAGGTTGGTCACGGTCGGTCTGAGGAGAGGTAGAGGTAGGATGAAGAAATATTGGGAGAGGTTTTTAAGCAGGACATGGCACAGCTACAGCTTATCAAGAATATGACCCTTGATCGAAGAGTGTGGAGGTCGAGGATTAGGATAGAAGAGGTAATCCAGCGATTTTCTTTTCTATTCCAGGAGTATAAGTATTATTCTGGTATTTTCTTAGTCTTAGAGCTCTATTACAACCTGTTGTTTCTCTTGCTTTAATTATCCTTTTATCTAGTTGTTGGTTGTTGTTTCTGCTCGTTATTAGTTCTTTTTCACTTGTCCTTGAGCCGAGGATCCAAAGAGTTAATTACTTCCAATGTTGTCAAAGGCGGACTTAAACTGTGCTTAAGCCCTCAAGCGAGGCTCAAAACGTGTTGAGTGTTTTGCCTCACTTAACATGTGCTTCAATCTCCTCATTAGGGTCCTAAGACATACTTTTCCTTGCCAATGAGTCTCTTACACTAAACAATTGATGTTTCACGCTATCGTATTTTTTAAAAAATTTCTTTGTTCATATATTTGTTACTTATGATTATAATTATTAGTCTTGAATTAAAGATAGTTTATATTTTTCCTTTGCTTGCACCTTTTTTCATTAGAGCCCACACTTTATTTACGCTTTGCGCTTAAAGCCCCAACAGACCTTAGAGCTTTTTTGCGCTTTTTGCACTTGATAACACTAATTCCTTCTATTTGAAATAGCTTTGCATGTCATTATCTAAAGTGCACACTTTTTATGAAGCACATGGTGGTGGGGTCCTTTCCCACTTTGCTCCCTTGATAACTTAACACCAATCTTATGGTTGGAGGTGGAATATCTTTCCCACTAGGTTATCCCTCCTTTATCAAGACATGCACCTTAATTACTAAGCTTTAGGATACATTTTTTAAACAAAAAGGTGGTTTCTGGACCAGCTTGTGTGTGCATCTTGACAATTTAACCAGGCACCTCCTATGATGTTACCTCTAACCAGCTCAGAGGCCAGGTAAGTCCATTAAGGCTAAGGCAAATGGAAAGAATAACCTAGTGTTTTTTTGCCTCTACCGGCATTTGGAGACCTCATAGCTCTCCCCCCACTTCACTCAATAGGTCAAACCCTTCTGTGCAAGCATTAGGATACAATACGCCAGACACCAATAACCCGTACACTGACACAAAGTTTAATTTAGAGATAAATGAAAGATTTACAATTTACATGAACTGATTACTTATTTTTTTAATAATGAGTGCCTGTGACCATCCCTATTGAACTTATTTAGCCATGTAAAAGCATCAAAGTTGCGTGAAATTAGTGTCTTGTGCGAAAAAGTTGCAAAAGTTTGAACTAATTTCAGAAAACTGGGAAGAACGGAAGTCATCCTGTCTGACAAAACTTATTTTAAGTTAAGGAAATTTCGTGGGAAACATTTACAACAGATAAAAGCGTCAAGCAAAGAACATGAAATGAGTGGCTTATGAGGATAAAGCTGGAAAAGATTGAGCTCCTTACAGAACTAGGAAGAAAGAGAAGCATTTTTCTAACTAAATCTAGTTTAGGTTCAGGAAAACTCAGAACATATAGAACAATTACTTTGAATTTCACTCAAGAAAATTTTTCTAAGATCATGAAATGAAACTAAGACAAGTTTGCAGCAAACGTCAAACTAATCCATTAGCTTACCTAGATCCCAAACTTGAAACTTTATATTGTTATACTGCACCGTCTCAACATTAAATCCAATTGCTGCATCATGAAAATCAACAAAAACCATCCATTACAAGAAAAACAGGAGGAACATAAAAAAGAAAACCAATATCCTCTCTTCACTTAAAGAATGTAAGAAAATGCAATGATTAAGGTGGAGGCCAAGGTTCAAATCCCACTGAAGTATGGCTTTGCTCGAATCTGAATCTTGATGTACACCTTACTAGTGTTTGCCAGGCAGATGAATTTCCCACCCATAGATGGCACATAAAATTTTGTAGATACGCTTCTACCTCATGACCCAAAAAGAAAGAGATCATAGACAATCACCACAGTTTCATTTTTCTATTTCACAATTCACACTTCCATATCCACTAGAAAATGGCTAAATCTATCTCTAACCAACTCAGCATGATTACTAGTCCTCCCTCTTCCCAAAAAAAAAATAGTCTTTTTAACTAATACTCTTAAACGAACTAGCAACTTATACTAACTATTGTATCAATTCGAATGTGTTATTCCTTTCTAAGTACAATCAATTTGTTTTGGATTAGTTTGAAACATTTACTAAAACTTAGCCAAGTGTAAAGGGAACAAACAAATCTGGATAAAGAGTGACACAAGTAACCTACTTGGAATAGTGGAAACTACTTCACCCATCTGAAGACGATCTGCATAACCAAAAAGCAAGAAAAAATGAATCATCATACTAATCAAACTTTACCAAAAACCCAGAATTCAAATCACAAAATAAGCAAAAGGGTATCCATAAAAACCAGTAAATCATACAGAGAATTGTTGTTTTGCCAGCATTGTCAAGTCCAAGAACTAAGATCCGAGCTTCCTTGTTCCCAAATAACGAAGAAAACAATCGTGAAAACACTAATCCCATTTCCCCCCTTCGCTTGCTTTTCTGTATATACAAAATCAAAGATCAGATCTTGAAAAAACCCAATAAGCAAAGAAAAAAAAATTGTTCAAAAAATTGAATGTAGTGAATATTTAGACAAATTTATGGTGACCCAATAAAGGAAAAAAGTTAGATTTTTTATTGAAGTGAATTACCAGAGAAAGCTCAAGGGTCTGCTTTGGGAACTTGATTAGTGTTAAAGGTTAAGTTAGAAGAGAGAAAGTGTGAATTGGATCAACCACAAAGACATATAGGAGTATGAAAAAAAAATGGTTTTTACATCCAATTGAGATTTGGGGGCACTTTTTTATTTTTAAGTTATTTTTCAATGAAAAATGTTTTTCATATATTTGGGTTGACTCTTAAAAATTAATATTAGAATATTGAAGAGTGATTGGATTAATTTTTTATTAAGAAGATTAATAATAGTGCTCGTGAAAATATTGAATATTTTTGGACGTGTATTCTACTTCAAGAAATTTCATTTAGATATTTATAATTTATTGAAATACACAATATGAAAAGAAAAAAAAATTAAATTTTTTTACGATATCGTCAAAAATATTGATAGCTTAGCAAGGGAGATAGCAAGTGTGGTCAATTTAAGGGGTGTTCAAATTATGAAGAGCTTGATTCAAAAACTTTTTGTTGGCCCTATAAGACTTTGATACTTTAGTAACTTTCTTATCGATTTTAACCTTTGTGCTTTAAAAAAATAAAAATAGACTCCCGAATCTAGAATTTATATTTTAAATCTTTAGTATTCTAAATACTAGACTTATTTTCTTAAAAAATAATTATGAGTTCATTTTTAAGGAGGGTGATACTAATGAATCCCAGAAGACAAGTAGTCGTCACATATTACAAAGTGAAGAACATACGATATTCAATTTTGGGATCAATTATATCAATTCCTCATTCTTTAGTTTAGCAAAGTTTAGTAGCATGTCTTTTTATTTTATTATTATTATTATTATTATTATTATTATTATCATCATTATTATTATTATTATTATTGTTATTATTATTATATAAAATCCACACTTTGATATCTAAGATTTAATTTCTCACATTTTATCTTAAATAACATGTTTTTCTAGCTTGCTATATAGAATGGCATGACATATTTAAACTACATATCTTGGAGACGATGTTCCGATATATGTCAAGATTCTATCTTTCTTAAACTCCGTCTCCAATCAAACACCACAATTACCTGCACATTGGTTCATCAATAGTTCGAAAGGTAATTAAAAAAAATGAAACCTAAGAAAGGTCTTTTTTTTTTTTTTTCAATACCTGCTAATTTCATATTAACACATTGGGAATTTTTGTTGTGATAGTTTGGACATATTTGTTCTAGCCCATTTTTGTAGTTTTACATATTTGTTCAAGCCCATCTATGTATTTGGCCCAATCATCCCATACTTTTCACCCATGCATCACTATATCTTCAATGATCCTCTTTGTTTTTCTTTTGCTCAAATCTAAAATATTAGATTGAAATCTTGTCAAGAGATGTGGTGGGATGGATGATATATATATATATCTTTAGTTAGAGATTGTGCATTCAAACACGAGGAATGAAAATACTTTGTCGGGATAAGCTTCCCCCATCCTTGTCAGATGAATTTGAATTAATCGGACTAACAGTAAATTACTCATATTTAGAAATGAGAGTTTGATGTACCAACACAGCTTTAATAAGTTGTACCAAAAGCTACTAACTTGTACAGTAAGTATGACCAACACAGCAACAAATAGTTGTACAATAAGCAACATAAAGTGTACAGTCAAGTTGTTTCCCATTTAACACGTGTATATACACCAACCTTTCTCTCAGACAACCTATATCCCTCAACAAAATAAACAATACACCTCTTCAAAGAACAAACTTGATCTCACTGCTTTCAAGCTTTAGGTTTCAATGGTCTATGAGTTCTCTTTCTCCTATTCTCTTCTATTTCAATTTCAAGTCTCTGTACTCATTAATTTTGGTATGTTTTTAGTTAAATTTATTTAGAGATTTTTGGATTTCAAAGGTTTGCTCTGAATTTTGTTTTTCCAGTAGTTCCCCATCTCTTTCAGTTTCAGCCTAACATTGATGAATATAGGAATCACAATTTTGGTATGTGTATCTTATTCTTTTGGATACAATTTCTAGCTAAAATTAATTTCTACATGCATGTTTAACTAACTACCTGATTTGCACATGCATTGTGTTTCTTTGAAGAAAAGTTGTCCCGATAATCAATTAATTTGTGAGAAGTTAGACGTCTTACAAAAATCTAAAACATCCAAGATCACTTAAATTTGAAGTGGATTGTGCATCCAAGTTGTTTGATTATATGCCTCACTTAACTTATTTGAAGTTTCCTGTTGCCATTCTCTATTTTTGGGCTGTAGCAGGATAGTCTTATCATCAACTGATGTACCGGCCATAAAAAATTTCATTAGATAGAGAAGATCATCAAGATTTTGCAGGTGCTGCCGAACTTATTTCAATTTCAAGAGCTTATTATTATTTTATAACATTAAAGTAATCAACTGTGTCCATCAAAGTACAGTAAAATCAACCCAACATTTCAGACTCATGGTCTGATTTGATTACTGTAATATGTAAAAAGAGTTGAACTGCTACAACCTTTGGTGGTAAGTGAATGATATCATATATCAATATTTTTAGCTATGTAAGAAGGAACAAGCCAATGGACTTGATTTTTTTTTTTATCTTCTAAGCACCACAATGCACTTCCTTGCTTGAACTCTTGATGTTGTGCTTGGTTTGTCAGAGGAGGAGCTCTTTGTTTTGATGAGATATTTTAGGAATCTTGCAATGTTTACTAGACTCACTTAGTTCTCCATCTGCAAGGTATATGTTAGTTCCTATTTTGGGTTTTAATTAATTTGTCTATTCTTTTGAGTTGTTTCTTGTGGATTTCTGATTATCCTATATGCATGCAAATGATTTTATAGTGATTTGTGCATACATCCTTGGAGATACATAGGTGCAATGGAGTTTTGTTATATCATGTTGATCTTAGATGATATCATTGAAGTGGTGTGACACTAATTCTTGGATGATACTGATTAAAGTGGTGTTGCAGTGACGATAGGAATAAAATTCAATTTTGTAATTACTGACACTTGCCTTATTTTAAGCTTTCACCTTCTAACGCATGAACTATAACAATAGACACGTGTAGTGCCTTTTTTGACAACTATTCTTTCAATATCAACACGAAAATTGACTTCAACACTGCTCTTCTCTTAAGATTTCATTTCTCTCAGGCTCTTTTAGAGGTAAGTATATCTTTCCTTTCAATGTATTTGCATCTATGAATATGAATGTTAAATTTGACTGATCATAAACAATTTTGATAATCAAAAAGGTGTTGGTTCTTATCATGATAGATTGGTAGAATGGTAAAGTTTCAGTTGCAAGGGTCAATCATCATTTGGTAAATCCTTCTATTTAGAGGTGTAATTTTTTAATTTTATTTCTACGAGCATCTCTAGAAGAAGAAGCACAGGAAGCGGTAAGATGTTAATGGATTTTTTCTCGATTGTTGAAATATTGGAGTAAAAAGTATTTACTTTTTTGTAGAGTTGTTGATCAACTACTTACTGATTTCTTATTTGATGAATTTGTGTGAATAAATTGATTTATGTTGAGGGTAGGAGTTGCAAGTTTCTTTACTTTATTTCTGCAAGGAACTGGATGATGTTTTATGCTCGAATACCACTTGACCATAAGGAGAGAGGCATTCAACCACTTGACTCTAATGAGATGAATTTAGTGAAAAAAATTAGTTCAAAAGAAGCCACAAGTTTAGATAGAAAGAATAGTTAATCTCAATTAGAGACAACTTTGTTGAACTCTTCCTTTTCAGGACTTACCATCATATATAAATTATGTTAGTATGAATCTATGTATTTGTCAACCTTCTGATGGAGGCATATAGTATCACTCATATAATTTGCTAATAACTTTTGGAACTATCGAGATTGTTTTATGAAAATGGATTCTTGCAAGTTTTCTTATATCTTCTAAAATAGTTCTGCTCAAGTGGAGGAAAGCCAGAATATTTTACATTGTACTTGACTCTGCCAAATCTCAGGTTGTGGTGATCTCACCCCGTGATGATGTTGTGGGGGCAGGACATTAGTAGTATAAAAGGTTGTCTTTATCTGTAATTTTCTGAAAAATATTGTAGATCTCATTATTTTTCTTGCCATCCCTATAATCTGATGAATAACAGAAAGGAAAAGAAAATTAGCAACAAGAAAATCTTGCAAGAAATACCAGTGCAGTTATGGTTCTATATAGAGATCCGACTACATAAACTACTTGCTCTTACTTAATGGAAAAAAATGTACTGATATTAGATGATTCAGTTCTTGAATTTATCACTTTTTAACATATGTATGTTTTTACCATTTGCAGCCTCCTCCTTTTTGGTCTGGCAATTTAGCTTCTCTACAATATCAGCACCTACTACATTTTAGTAAATATTTCAAGTCTTTCCTTATCCATCATCTTTTTTTCATTTATTTCAGTGCCTAAGGATGATACAAGCAAACCTTGCAAGCTGACTTCCTTCTTGGGTTATAAGGTTGGAATAACCCACATTGTGAGAGAAGTTGAAAAACATGTATCAAGTAAATTCACCCTTTTATTTATAACATTTCAGTTCTGTATTCACAATTTCAGCATACATTTATTATTTAGACTCGGGGTTGCTAGCGTTGTCCTACTACCTTTCACTCCAAGGGGAGATATTACAATGCTGATGCTAAATATTGATTTTGACATCTTATTTGCTGAACTGTAAGACTCCACAAGAGAAAAACATGTGAGATGGTCAGTATAATTGAAACACCCTCAATGGTGGTAGTTGGTGTTGTTGGGTATGTTATGACATTCTCCAAGGAAGAGGTCATTATGAAGTACTCCTACAAATAAGAAGGTGATGAATACCAAAGATATTCAGGCACACTTGGAGAAATTGAACAAGTATGCTTGTGTCATCCATGTGTTAACTCACACATGTATCAAATTTGAATGCCATCCCTCAGATTTTGGGGGTGTTGTTCGTCATGTATTCCTAAGATACTTAGAACAAAACTTTGAAGAACTTGGTAAGACATAATAAAGTTTAAGAACATTTTCACAACTAGAAAATTAAAACTAGTAGAGAAACTAGAATCAGAAACAGAATAGAAAAAATATACAAAATATTTTTCCTTAAAGAAAAATTGTTGTCAATCTGTGTTTAAAGAATCTTACTGATTCCAACAAACTTTGCAGAAACACGAAGTTACCAAAGTTTAATGAACCGGTGAAGAACAAAAGAACATAAATTAATTCACAAATTTAAACTCTGTAACACATACCAGAATCTGGAAAAACATAAAGAAGATCAAGCCCACTAAATGCACAGTGTCCCCTTAAGGAAATTATTCCCCTCTAATATCCGAGGTTTGATTTGGAACATGTCCTCCCAGAATTGAATGATCTCAATCACCAGTGTATTGATACCCAAAACGCTGGTGTCAGCGAGCCACTCAACGGCAGTAAAGTATACTTAGAATACTAGATTTAGTAGTAGAAGAAGAAGTCCAGAAATTGGTTCTATTAAAATGAGAGGAAACTCCTCAATTTATAGAAAACAGAGGGTAGTGTAAAAAGGTTCTTATTGTACCTTATCGGAAAGGTCACAAACCTTTGAAAAGTCACAATCTTTCGGAAAGGTCACCACCTTTCATAAAAGTCGCAACTTTTCATAAAAGTCACAACTTTTCATAATAGTCGCAACTTTTCATCAAAGTCACAACTCTTCATAAAAGTCGCAACTCTTCATTTTCCATTCACACCTTTTAAAACCCAACAGGGGACCATGGCTTGAATAAGCTTTAGCTATATATAAAAAATGTATTTCAATAATCATGTGTTTCTCTGAAATCTTATTTACACCAACAGTCATGCTATCAGTTAATTATAATAAGAGGTGCTGTAAGAATTAGTTTTTAATTGATATTTGCACCTCTTAGAGTTAAATGAGCGCTGTAAGGATAATTTTAGTGATACGTGTATGTCATCTTCTTTTGCTTAGAAACATGTATGTGTTTTTTCAAATTCACAAATAGTGATTATTTATGAAGTGAGTTTATTGATGATATATATAGGACTCGAGAATGTGAACAAGATAGCAAGATATCACCTACTAGACATTTACTGGTTTCTGTCTATAATGTTTATACCCATGGAGTGGTGGTATGCACTTATCATCACTTACCCAATCATGTATTTGTGATACGTAGCCTATTTGAAACAAAATGATCAATATTATTTAAAGGTATATGAACTTATGTTTTCGTACATGTATATGACAATGTCATGTTCTACCCATATAGTTAAATTGATTAGGTTGTATTGTTGCGGTGAAAAAGGAGAAACTAAAATCAACTATCATATTCTAGATGGTTAAGCAAAAGAGACTCCAAACTAAAAGATTCAAGATGACCATCGAAACATTGACACACATGACAAGTCGACAACTCCAAATAAAAATTCATAGTGAAAGAAGAATTAGAATTTTGTGTTTATGAATTTTAGATTTTTAATAGAAATTTATGGATATTAAGTGATTTTTTTTCAAATTAAATACAAATACACGATTTTTGACTAAAAACTAGTATTAGATAATACACATAAGAAGAAATGTAGCTCCGTTCCTATCTCGAATATGGATGAACCAGTCTGTACTGCCATGTACATTGAAACTATGTTACCAACAACAGTTTGCAACAATCTTTAATCATCAATGTTTCTAGGTTAAAAATGACTTATGTTTACATTAAGACACGATTATGGCGGAACAATAATTATTCATTCATATTTAATCAGTTCAATATCTTCGAATAATGAATATAAATTTTATTTTATTTTTTGTTAAAAGATATTTTACTTTTAACGTGAGAATTATTTATGTGTCTCTGATTCTAATCGGATCCAACTTGAACACTGAACAAATCACCTTCCTCAAAAAAAGTTCAATGTTATATTTTCCAATAGTGCTTGTCAACCTAGGAAACAACAAGGGCGGAGTTAGGTGGATTAAAGGGGTTTAATTTGTTTTTTTTCATCGAAAAATCATAAAATCATTTTTTTTTAATAGCAATGTCGTTTTTTATTAATGAATTATTATAAAAATGAACCTTATAGATTATATCGTGCAAATAAAATATATTTCTCTTAAGGTAAGTTTTACTAAAAATAATTCACTTGACCCGTCAAATAGCTGGTGAAGCACGTGACACTGGACCCACCCTGCTCTATATCACGAGAACACATGGGGGACCCACTTGTCCACTTTGTACCAAACGACAAATAGACAATAAAACAAATAATTAAAATGAAATATATTTAAATCAAATAAAAATAAAAAGAGAAAGAAGAAAAAAGAAGCAATAATAAATGAACAAATATCATCATCTTTTTTATCTTTTTCCTAATCCTTCAATTTAATAAAAATCTTCTTATCATCAAAGGTTGTGGACCACGGATATGGTGGGTGATAATTAAGAATTCTTTCATTTTTAATTAAATTTCTTGAATTTGAGTTATGAAAATTGAATGGTTTCTCTTTATTTTTAAAGTTGAGTTTTTGACATAATTCTACATTAGTCTGATATCATAATAATTATCGAACATCGTGAAAAATAATTTCTTTTTTGTTTTTAGCAAAATGAAAAATCACAAATTGCTAAGAAATAGTAATAATATATATTATATACTTAATAATATATGGGGAGTGTCGTATAAAATGGGATTACTAACCAAAATTGGAAATTTAACTAATTTAAATTAATCACTCTTTAATTCTCCTTGGTTGCTTTCTTTGGGTACTCCAATTTCTTTGGCATATTTTGTTCTTCCTTGTTGAATTAACTAACTCAAACTAAACAAAAGTCAATCCAATTAATACAAAACACGATTTTCATAAACACAATTATCATTAAATCATATGGTTAATTGATAAACATTATCACCTCAATTTATTACTTTATCATCCATCGAATACTAATAAGCTTTTACCGGGTTGAGACTTGTGCACCCTCCCCTTTTCATTTCTACATATCTACCATCACATGATTGATCAAAGAGACAAATAAAAAGATTAAAAAAGATCATTCAGGAATTAGGAGGCGTATTCAGTAACAAACCTCCTTCAATAGAAAATTACATTATTCAATTACAAATTGTTCATATTTAAATCTCTTTAGTAAAAATCTCAGTTCCGTCACTGCAGGCCCGAAAAGCTCATAAGATGATTCTATAATATCATCAAATTTCATTTAATCCTAAGTTATCGAAATTTAATACGATGAATTATTAAACTAAAAGGAGAAGAAGATTTTTTTAAAGAAGAAATGCATAGGAATTGGTAGGTCACGTGTCCACCTACCTTTACTCATACTTTACAAGTATACATGACCTGGCTGCTTCATTTATTTTATGTTGTTGCCACTGTATTTTAAAATAATTGTGTTGTATGTGAATCTCATGGTATCATAATACAAACAAAACAATTATGAAAAGAAAAGTACAATTAAAATTAATGAACATAATAGGTTTATTCTATTGACTTAATTAATGGCATATGTTAGATACTGTCTCAGGATGAAAAATTAAAATTTCATTAAACAGGTACAAGATATAATGATGATTAAAAATTCATTTAGAGTAATATTTAATGTGTATTTTGATAATTCAACTTTAACTTTATGAGCTTAGTAACATAAAATAGTTCTAACAATAGTTGTTCATTATTGACTCGACACACGCCTTAAAAAACAATAAATAAGCAATACAAGTAATATTATTACATTACAATTTGAATATATATGTATCAGGCATTGAATAATATTTAATACCAACGATAAAACAAACATAAAAGGGTAAATTATTTCTTGATTTTCTAAATTGGACAAGTATTGTTGGATAAATTTTTTTAGTATAGTGGACAAGTAAAGATGGACAAAGGGAGTATAAAACTCAGTATAACTAATTCTCATATGTCGAAGCAAATTCGAAATTTAAACTTTGTAGTTTCTTGCTACGATCAGGGGTGAAGGCTGAACTCAATAGTTTTAGCTCAAATTATCAATTTCGCTAGTTCATAACTTAAAAGATTACCATCTAAAATTCATAAACTTTAAATTCTGATTCCACCTATAATAATTGAATTTACAATTAAATGTTTTTAAATATTTAATAAATTTCTTGATATTAATATATACATTATCTAGGTAAAAATGTTGAGTTTACCTGATCCTTTAACAATTCCTCTATATCTACCCTTGCCCATATGTGATTTTTTCTATCACTTTCAAGTATACAAATGAGGACTAAACATGTTCATGATATAACTTTCTTTCCCATCTTAATTCGCGCATCTATCAAAAATAATATTTATATCTTATAAGATAACGATAAAAATATACGTACACTCTATTATTCTCAAACATTAATCCCACTTGTAAATATAGAGTATGTTGTTGTTGTTATAAGTTAATTACTATAACTTTTCTTGCCTTTGCCCTAACTTTTAAGAACCTTTTGAAGTACATGTTCTGGAAGTTTCTATTAAAAGTTGGACTAAATAACTATTCATATTACTTGTGGAATAGTTATTTTATCTTCAATTGCAAGATGTTTGGAAAATACATCTAGCTTTATATAAAAGAAACAAAAAGTTTTAAAAAAAAACAATAATTGTATACTTTTGGTTCTTTTTGGGTATTAAAAGGATTTAATTAATGATGCAAAATCTATGTTAGATACACTTGAATTCATGCTGATTAATTTGATGTGAAGTTTTGCACTGCTTTTATAAAACTTTAGTCTGCCCTTTTCTAAGTATTTTTTAATTTTACTTATATGTACGTCGAGTTTGAGCCATCAAAATGAAATTATTTAGGAAAGAAATGTTTACTTCACAAAGTACTAAGATTTATTGACGCAAATTTAGATGTTTGGAATGAAACCACCTTTGCAAGGAATGCCTTGAATGATTTTTTAGATTAACCGAATTTCATAACATATATATTAATTTGTAGAAACTAAATAAAATAATATTATATTCAAGTATTAGAGTGCGTTTAGGGAAGACAAAATTAATGACCTTTAATCGCAAGACTTTCGACTTATCCTCTAAATTAAATTTCAAATTCCTTATTATTATTATTATTATTATTATTATTATTTTCAACAAAGTCATCAAAGACTTTGAAATTTATATAACTTTCCGTCTCTATCATTTGAAAAAAAAATGCTATAATTATATACTTTTAGTTTCAAGAAACTTCTTTCTATATTACGTTAGGAAAGGGAAAGATTTAATTAAAAAAATTGGCATCCAAAATTGAAGTAATGATTTCGTTATTCAATGCTTGATGATGACAAGCTTCGATGAATATGAATTGTAGTAGAATGATTGAAATTTCCAAATTTCTAATCTGAGGTCTTGAATTTTCATATTCGAGCTCATAAAAATGAAAATAATACTATTATATTGATAATTGTCATACAAATTTAAATTTAAGTGAGTTTCAATACAAATATTAAATATTAGATTTTAGTGAGAAACCTAAAAATAATAAATTGAAATTCAATGCAGGGAAAATAAAAAGGGGTTCATGCAATTCCTTTGCCCTCATGGAACAACTTATAAAAAAATAAAGTTGATCCAAGAAGTCTTTTCAAATGTCAAGTGTCAAGTGTCTGTTGGGTTCTGAAGGGTGATTAGGACGCATGCGAAAGCTTACAATTGCAAATCAATAACAAAAAAATTTATACTAAAATCAAAATATTATTATATCAAAACTAATATAAAGAAAAATATTGAAACTTTAGAGATAATAAATCTCCCCATAAACAAGACTCTTAAATGACTACATTGTAAATGTTATTGTTTTGTGTTAGAAGAAACAAACATATATTTATAGAGTCCTAAAACCTTTCCTACTAGAAAAGAATTAGCTACTCCAAAACATTTTACTAAGAGGAAAGAATAAACCAAATATGAAAGAATATTATATTTTCCTGAAAGTAAAAATATTTATGGTAATGTTTTGTCTTTTCTTTAAGGAAAAATAAATCTTAAATTATGGTAAGAAAATCAGGACAAAACCCTAACAGTATCAACTAATCTTTTAAATGTAATTTATAATCTTCTTTAGGTAATAAATGTTAGATATTGCGCCTGGGCCATGGGCTAATTTGAATTGACACGAAAAAAATAAAGATAATGAAAAGTTAATCAAAATAATTGTAGTTTTTAGCCTTCGACTGATTAATTATTGTACAATAATATTATAGTAAAGGGAGTCATGACTATACGAGAAAACATGGTGATTGGTACAATCTTATTTGAAGTATAGCACAAAAAGAAAAAGACACTATATTTGATATTATTATTATGACATGAAGCGTTTTAATATAAATATCAAATTATAAGATAACATTTTAATATAAATATCGATAATGAATCTGAACAGAAAAAATCATAGTATTATGATCTCATTTTACTATCTACAAATAACTAACTTTACTAGAAAAGCTATGAAACTTTACTCACATTTGATCTTTGTGATAAAGTAAATTAAACAAACTTTTCACTTCTCTTTCTTGTGATCTAACACTAGATTTCTTTCTTCTTTTTTACAAAAAAACTAATAAACTTGAATAAGTCTCCACATCACAATCAACTTCCACCCAAATTTCATCTTTATAATTTAAAAAATAATAACCCCACCCCCAATAAATAAAAATAAAAAATAAAAAATCCACTATCCTCAAAGTAGGCCCCACGTCGGCACAGACATATGACAATTAATACAAAATAATATCATGCTTTGTCATAAAATCTTTTTTGTGGCCAAAATTCATCACACGTGTCACACCTATACTAGTCAGCATCAAGATTTCCCTTAAGAATAAGAAGCAATAGTTGTTCATTTTGCAAAAAAAAATTCACATTAACAAACTTAGCCATCAGCATTAGGCTAGAGAAAAAAAAAATAAAAGAAGAAGATTAATTATGGGCATATTTAGAGAAGCCCCCAATTGTTTTCCCGGAGGATGGAACAACGGCGCGGCGGCACGGATGGCGAAGTCGTGCGAGTATTGCCACATGGCCGCCGCACTGGTGTTCTGTCGCACGGACAACACATTTGTGTGCCTGTCGTGCGACACTCGCTTGCACGCCTGCCATGAGCGTGTGTGGGTGTGCGAGGTCTGCGAGCAGGCAGCGGCTAGTGTCACCTGCAAGGCTGACGCAGCCGCACTATGCGTTGCGTGCGACCGCGACATCCACTCGGCCAACCCGCTCGCCCGGCGCCATGAGCGGGTTCCCATGGTCCCGTTTTACGACCCGGTGGAATCAGTCGTGAAGTCCACCGCCGCCACACTCCTCGTCTCGATCAACGATACCACGACCACGACCACGGGCATAGCCCCTGACTTGAGTAAAGTAGATGCTTGTATTGGACACCACGACAACAACAATGATCCATGGATTCCACCAAACACAATCACATCAAAATTTCCATTAAACACAGAAATGAAAGCAATGGATTTCATATTCACAGATTCAGAAAACTTTCTTGATTTTGATTATCCTGTTTCTGTAGACACACAATCTCAACCTCATTACAATTCAGCAAATGATAGTGTCGTACCAGTACAAACTAATACTGCAATAAAATCATTGCCATTTCATCATCAAGAGAAACATTTTGAGATTGATTTCACTCAATCACACATCAAATCTTACAACACCCCATCACTCAGTGTAAGTAACCAAAACAACAAATCTTGAAAATTAAGCTCTTTTTCTTGATTTTTTTGAGAACCCCATCATTTTACAAATACCAAATTCTGCAATTTCTTCATAGTTAAGCTAAAATTTCTCCGTTTTTTTTTTGTGAAATTTTCAGGTGTCTTCGTCTTCTTTAGATGTTGGAATTGTACCAGATGGAAGCTCAATTTCAGATATATCATACCCATATATGAGAACTATGAATAACAGCAACAGCAGTATTGATTTATCGAATTCTGCAAATCATCAAGGTGAAAAATTATTGGGTTTAGATAGACAAGCAAGAGTTTTGCGATACAGAGAGAAGAAAAAAAACAGAAAATTCGAGAAAACTATTCGTTATGCTTCAAGAAAAGCTTATGCTGAAACAAGGCCAAGAATTAAAGGTCGATTTGCTAAAAGAACAGACGGCGGCGCCGGCGAGTTTGATGACGTTGACGGGATTTTCTCCGGCGCCGATTTCATTGCGGCTGACTCACGATACGGCGTCGTTCCTTCGTAAACTTAATTTAATTATTATTAAAAAGGAAATATAGTTTTATTTCTATTTTTAGTTTATAAGTTGTATTTCCAAAAATTCCAATTACCCGAAAATATCCAAATGGGTATTGGGTTTTTTATGTACAATGGAAGGGTACTTTGGTAACTAAGATAATAGTCAAAGTATGTTTTTTCTTATATTTTTAATAACTTGTTTGTTGAGGATCTATTATTAAATTCTGATTGGTTGTTGACTCAAAATGGACACGTAGTAAATTTCAATATAAAATATTAAAATGATTCAATCATTTTTTTCTTTTTATATTATTTTTTCTGAAATTTCTTATTGTGAAATGATATGAAAATATTAATATTTTATTTTGATTGGAACCGCAAGTTTAGCTACCTAGCTATATTGATACAATAAAAAGTTGTATGATTAGAATATTACCAATATAATCAAGTTATTGAACTAAGAGCATGCTTACGGATTCTTTATAACAAAATAATTTGATTAATATTTTATTTTTACGTTAAGAAATTTATTTAATAAGTATAAATAATTTATTTAGAATTGACTATGCTATATTTTAAAAATTCATAAACTTAAAAATCTTAACTCAATAATAGTTTGTAGAAACATAGATAAAATTGTGTATAATAAATCTTGCATGATCTGACCTTTTCTAAAATCTCGTGTAACGAAAGCTTAGTTTACCAAGATGTTCATTTTTTATTATTTCTAGTTGGTTTGTTTGGGATCTGTTTCTGAATTATGATTGATTATTCAAACCAACTGCACCACCACTAGGGGGTTTCAATTTTTTAATATATAAATACGTAGCTACTTTGTATCTGAACATTGAAAGAAGTTTATAATATTTTTTTTAGTTGTATAAAGCTTATGAAGATGTAAAGGGGAAAAAAAAGACCATCAAATAATGTGATAAAACAAATAAAATCTCTTTTCAACTTTTATGAGATAGATGATGACGATTTTTGACAACTTGGTAAATTTCACCAAACAATGGTCATTGCCTAGATCCTAAAATATAATTATATAAAGAGAATTGTTTTAGGTAGGGAATGTATTTTGATTCAATAAGCGCATAGATTTGAGTTGATTATATTAGTGGACATACTAATTATGTGATAGTTAAAAGAAAAAAAAAAGAACCATCAAATGATATTGTGTGATGGAGATTTCTTCAATATTCTTAACGAAATGTCTTATATTCAAATCCCTAAAAGTAAACATAGCTAAATGAGCATGCAAAGTCGATATAATTAGATCAATAAATGAAAGAAGAAAAGTAGAGACTATAATAATAGAACTTGACTCCTTTGCAGGTCTATTATTAGTCTCATATATTTTTTTTCACATATTTAATGGATATTCTGCTATGTTTTACTTCAGTTGAGAGTTTTTCAGAAATAATCTTCTATTTTCATAAAATAAGGATAAAATTTGTGTATATATTATTTTCAAATTTCACTATAAAAATTATATTGAGTATGTTTATATAGAATATATTATTTTCTCTCTTTCAAGAAGATCTGTTTCTTATATGTTATTGGCTATTTCAAAACCATTTTCAACCCAACATTTTTGAGTTGTCAATATCAAAATGGGCAGTGGAGATATATCTGTTTCTAAAATTTGATTGGCTTATACTTACTGTATTATGTCCCACATTTTATAAATGTTAGGACAATTATATCATAAATATATTTTAAAAATTGCCTTATCCAACCGACTATCGCCTGTCCTTTTAGCCACTTTGATAAATAAATACTAATTTTTTCCTCCTATACTTTGACTAGTAAGGATTTAACTACAACCTTTTCATTCTTAATTAAAGTTTTGAGTTCGAGTCTATATGAGTATAAAATTTTCTTTGTTTGAGAGCGTTTTACCCTTTAATGTAGGACTTTTCAGCTCGAATTTGAATTTAATCGGACTTCAATGTAGATATCGAACACCGAGTGAGAAATAAAAAAAAACTATGGCATTTTTGTTGCCAAAATGCCACTTAAATTATGGCCATACTAATTGTTTGTTTAATACATATCTTAAGTTGTTAAAATATGAAGGGATTCGACCAACTATACAATTATCTTTGTGTGATTTGTAGGTTAAGAAATTTGATATAATGCTTTATATTAGGATAAACTGTCTACATTACACCCCGTTGATAATTATTTACCTCTTTAGAAAAACATTTAAAAATTCATTATATTTTGAAAAGAGTGAAACTTATAGTTTCTAAACATATATTTAAAATTGTATTTATAACAATCAACGTTAGTCCGACCAGTGAACACTAGATACTTGATGGACAAATTGAAATAAAAACAAATAAATATATTATAGCACAACGATTATTAACCCTTGCCTTTAACCCACATGAGTTATAGTGGGATATGTTTGATCCACTAACTTCCTTCATTTTTAATCAAAAAATTTAATTTCAAGCTTTTAGAAATAATCTTTTTGATTATTGAAAAGGTTAAATTAGATCATGCGATAAGCAAATTCAAATTAGTTCAAATCTTAATACAAAAATCGAACGCCAAATTGAAAAAAAATATCCATTAATTGCCTTTAGAGTGAGCCATATATCTCTTTCTAAAAGCTGCCCTTAACTATAACATAAAATATCTTCACATAAATTATAATTGGCATAATCCATAATGGACCTTGTTTATTTTCTACACCAACCTTTATTAGACTAATAATAACAACTAAACTAAGAGACAAAGTTAGGTTAAAATTTTATAAATTTTTTTTTTATGAAAGTTGGCTGGATTGAGACCCAAGAGATGTTGTCAATTTACTAAATATTAGTTGAGAATATCCTCAAATTTTCCATAGAGGTGATGATGTGTCCAAATTATATAAGTCAGATAAATTTTTAGTTAATAGTTATAGTCATTATTAATATTAATCAATATAACACATGCCATTGTCAATTAACTAACACTTCGCCCACCTGAGATATGATTAAAAATCAAGTTATGTTCAATATTATGTAAGACAAGCCTACATACGCAAAATATTGCGAACTTTTATATATACTATTAGGAATATATATATGGTCTCTATAATGTTAATATATATATTAGGAATATATAAAAAAATAAACACTCGAAAAAGCATAACACATTCAACATATATCTTTTGAATAAAAAAATATCTTATGAATGATCCGATAACGTATAAACCAAACAAACAAATGGTTAGGTCAATCTAATTAGTATTTTGTAAGATTCCTATAGCCACACACTAGGGAATTCAGTTTCAAGGAATATATTAAATATAGTACGAATATACAAGATTTTTTTTTTAATGTTGTGACACTTCATAAACACCTTTGTCTCATAATTTGTCCTAACTAATCTGTCTATGATCGATGTTCAAGTGCAATAAATACTAACAATATTATTAGGAAAAATGACAAATCAAATTATATTGCCACAAGATCGATTAATTTGGTTTCACAAAGTTGCGTAGATCAACAAATAGGATAAAAGGCTACCTAACAAAATATTTTCCAATTCTAGAATTCAAATTTGAATTATTTGATTAAGTCCGAAGGAATTTCAGTTATTAATCTTATTACATCCCTTAATGGTGCGTCTTTAGTACTGCGTAATAAGTCATCGCAATAAAAGTAGTACGCACATAAAAAAAATTTAATTGTAAAACACCTTTTAATTAATTAAGCAAATACTTAGAGAGATTAAAATATTGTTGTCACATTTGTTCCCTTTTTAGGGCACGTATTCACTTATTTATATAATGATTCAAAACTTTTAACCTATCAATTAAGGTAGAGTGTGTTTCTTCAACCTTATAAATAAAATATTAGACTGTCTTCTAGCTTTTGCGGTAGCTTATAAAATTTGTGATCATTATTTAATATTTTTTTGTAAGATTTTCAGTTTTCTCAGAATAACTTTAAAATACAGTCTAAAAGATCTACAAATTACAAAAAAAAAACACAAAAAACAGTCATTTACTTAACAACTGAAATACTCTTTAAACTATGGTCTAAAGAGTTCGTAATCTATCTAATGGTCTAAAAAAGTAATCACGTATAAAACATTTTAAATTTTATCTGTATTTTTATAAGCCGTACAAATAGAGTTCTTGGGGAACTATCCTTCCCGACAATGGTATGCTCGAATTTAATATTTTCTCATATTATTTGATCTGACAAATAAAACATTAGACTGTCTTTTAGCATTGGCAGTAACTTATAATATTTGATATCAGTATATAATAGTTTCTCATAAAATTTTCAGTTTGCTTAAAAAAATCTTTAGACCGTAATTTTAAAGGTTCAACAATTACAAAAAATAAATAGTCATTAATTTACCAACTACTGAAATTCTCTTTGAGACTATGGTCTACAAAGTTCATTGTCTAATCTAATGATCTAAAAAAATAGTAATTTACTAAATATCTATATTTTATCCCTATTATTAAAGTCGTACAAATATAGTCCTTCCAGAAATTGATACGCTCAAATCTAATATTTTGTCATATGGCCCCTTAGCATATATTATATTCAATATTACAAATAAATTATCAGACCTTCTTCTAGCATTTGCACCTCATTTCACATTCATGTCCTCCAATTTTGAGTATGCACAAAGTAGACATTTAAATTTGTATGAAATTGAACAATAAACACACACGTTCTATATGAAAAATTATGTCTTACGTGTATTATCTCGTGTAAGACTCATATATTTACTTTTTCAACTTTATACTCGTTTAAATAGTTATTTGTACATTCAAAATTGAAAGACATAAATAAATTATGACAAGTCAAATGATACATTTATGTATTATGCCGTTATAAAAATAAGAGAAATAAAAAGAGAGTCATTTACTAAATGGCAAACAATAGCCAAATCCTCTTGTCTCTTATCACTTTTGTTGACATTATAGAATTGACAGGAGAAGGAGAAAGTGGGCCCAAATACACGAGGCTAGCTCGTGAAGTTCACGTGTTATGTAGGCCCAATAAATGGCCCATTTTAGAACAACAAGTTGATCTCCCATTTCACTTTCTCCAATTGCCATCTTACCAACAAGACATTTTGCCCCAATTTCTACTCTCTTGTCTGAAATCCATCAAGCACTTTTTTTTTTTTTTTTTTTAGGGAAAAAGGACAAATGTGCCCCAAACTATTGTAAATGGTATGCAGATACCCTTCGTCACACTTTTGGGACATTGGTGCCCCTGTCATCCAAAAACTAAAGCATATATACCCTTTATACTAACGGACATACATGTGTCATAATCTTATCCATCGACCCGACATTTATTAAATATCGAATCAACGGATAAGATTGCGCCATGTGTCCCTATTTAGTCTTCCGTTAGAGTGAAGGGCATATATGCTCTAGTTTTTGGACGACAGGGGCACCAATGTCCCAAAAGTATGACAGAGGGTATCTGCATACTATTTACGATGGTTTGGAGGTATATTTGTCCTTTTTTCCTATTTTTTTTATATATATTATCATGGTGTATCGAAAATAAGTGCTCTATCTTTGAGGTAGAGATTCGATTGCATATACTCTATCCTTATCATATCTCACTTGATGGACTATACTGGGTATATTGTTATAGTTGTTGCTGTAATCATAGTGTATCAATTAATTTACATGCATCTTGACTATTTTTTGGGGTGCGTACTATCTCTTACTAGTACAGGTACCAAGTAACTTTGTTCACCTAGAATTGAATAGATGAGAAGAAATCATCTCATGTTATATACATAATGTTATTTTTCCCCACATGAGATTGTGCATTTTTTTTGGGGTGGGTAGGGGGTGGAGTGGGGGACAGTCGGCTTGGCTATCGATGAAAAATCTAAAAGGTGTTTGCCGAAGTTTATAAGTTAGTCAAATTAACTTATAAATATATTTTTTAGCTTATTTACTTAAATATCTTTAAAGGAAATACTAGTATTTAGCAGCAAATTGCTTATCAAACACATCAAATGTCTTTTATCAATTTAAGTACCTTATTCGAGTACTTTGATTACAAATATTCTCTACTCTTATGTTTTGATCTATTACACATGGCAATTTGCAATTGGGTACTAACCAAAAACCTATATATATATATATATATATATGCTATTCAAATCATAATACACTACCACCAAAAAATATGGTGCGGTGGATGAGATTGCGCCTCCCATAAATCAGAGGTCTCGAGTTTGAATCTTGAATATAAAGATAGGGAGTGCTTCTCCTCCGAATGAGGCTCTACGCGATGTGAATTCAAAATACTCAAGCTCTAATATAGTAACAGATATCGAGTAAAAAAAAGCCATAATACACTAAACAATAAGTGGAAAATCTATGGAAAAAATAATTCAACATTATGATGAAAACTAAAGATTAGAAAAGGTCTTCTAAAATTAAATCAGAAGGAAGATCATATCCAAAAACCATTGAGTAATCATTAACTTCATCACTTGTAAATTTTGGTATTCTCCAACTTTTTGCTGCCTCAGAATCATCCCCATATCTCAACAATTCTAACACCTAAAAAATTAAGAAAAAAAATAATATAATCGATCACAATTTGCTTGAGACTGAGACATTATACTATATAACTAATCACGATATAAATATAGTATTTTACCTCAGTCGTTGACGGGCGCCATACTGAAGATTGTCTTACACAATATGAAGCTGTAAGAACCATTTTATGCAATTCGTCCATATTAAATTCACCCTCCAACTTTGGGTCTGCTAATTCAATTAATTTTCCACCTTCCATCAAGGGTGTCGCCTTAAAAATAGAGAGTAACATTTTAGCAGTTAATTAAAAAAAAATTATCGAATAAATTATATACATAACAAATACAAGTTTATAAATATCTTATCATCCTTCATATTTATTTATTATTTTGAAAAAAATATCAGAATATATTTCTTGAAAAATTATAATTTTTAGATTTTTTTGCCTCCATTAGATCACACGTCATTTTCATATCCAACTTAGTAAGAAAAAAAAGGGTTAAAAAGACAAGCCAATGGGATTTTTCTGAGAGCAATTATTATTGTTATTAAATCTATGGACCAATATCCAAGATATTGTTGTCTTTTTCATTAGATTTTTTTTCAAGAAATTCCAAATAAAGTAAAAATCAACAACAAACTATTTTTTCCGTTTTAATTTAGAGAACATATTTGACTAAGCACAAAGTCTAACTATTTAATAAAGAAAATACTTTTAGTAAAACTTCTCGTATTATTCTTAATAATATGATTGATTTATAGCCATACAAATATATATTAATCATTTTAAACTATAAGATTCAGAAGTTATGTTTCTTTCTTTCTTAAACCGTCACTACAAAAAAGAAGAAGTTGCAATTATTTACAAACTTCGTTGCTTATTCGAGCTAGTTTGCTCGTAGCTAACCAAATTTTGTAATTATCCATCACTCAATACAATAAGTGTTGTTTAAGTACTACTAAATTTATCCGATACTAGTTTCTATTTAATCAGTAGTGCACATGTCCCTATAACTCCTCCACATAAATTGTGACAGAAGAAGCAGTACCTTTGAAACTCATGGACATAAACATACCATAACATATTTGTAAATATAATTTTTTTGAAACTTATGATCTTACGCATGCCATAATATCTATGTGACTATAGAATCTTCTCGCTAACAATAAAAATAAAGTTTAAATTAAATATTTTTTTTGAAATAAACTAAAAAAAATAGCTTTAAAAGGAATAAATAAAACTTACCCATAAAAGTAGATTTTGTCTTGATGAGTCCACAGGCCTTCTACCAGTAATAATTTCAAGAAGAAGAACTCCAAATGCAAAAATATCTGTTTTTTCATCCACAATTCCATGCATGAAATATTCTGGTGCTAAATATCCAAATGTGCCCTCAATTGGAATTACAGCATGGTGTGTCCATTTATTTGGTAGCCACTTTGCTAGCCCAAAATCTGATATCTTCTCAAAAAAAAAAAATGATGAAAAATGAGATATAAAAAAGAAGAAACTTTTAATTCATCTTTTTTTTGGTTTCCCACCCCCGAATGGACCCCATAGTGCACGATCCAAATTTAGTCGAAACTTCAATGTGCTCCGGATATCGGGTGAGAAACCAAAAAAAATCTATCTTTCAATCTTGCGTGTTGGTAGAAAAGTAGAAATTATAGAGGCTAACTACTTTTTTAAAAAATAATAACCAATATTTGAAAATTCGTTAAATAATAATCAATTTTGATATAGAAATAAATATCACGATATTGTTATGTATTTTTAAAAAAATCTATGACACGTACGATCCTAGATTTTGAACTTAAAAAAATGTGAAACTCTATGATAGTCTATTTTTTATTTTAAGAATATAAGAGAAAAAAAAGAAGTAGAAGGGTAATGTGCAGGAGCTAGCCACTTTTCGGATTAGTTTTTAAAAAATAGCCAATGTCTGAAAATTTGTTGAAAAATAATCATTTTTGATGTAGAAACATCATGATAATTATTATAGAATTCGAACTTTAACAAGTGAAAAATTCAGGACATATTCATGACTTTTTTTAAGGGAAAATTGTATGAAATAGCAAATTATTAATTCAAATTAAATGATATAGCCATAGTTTCTTTTATTTATAATTCGCAGGAAACATTCCATGTTTTTTGCCATCCATGTGTATACCGAAATATACAAATGCAGGACCCATTTGTATACCGAAGTATACATATAGATCGAAATATACAAATGCAGGACCCATTTATATACCGAAATATACAAATATAGGACCCATTTATATATCGAAATATACAAATGCAAGACCCATTTGTATACCGAAATAACCAAAATATACAAATGCAGGACGCATTTGTATACCAAAATATACAAATAGACCCAAATACGCATTTTTTATGTATATGTATACTGAAATATACAGATTAATAGCCAGAGCACAATTATATAAACTATAGCTATAACATACAAATATGATTTTTATGTTTGCTAAACCTAAAATTTACTCTTTTTTTAATCCTTGACACTTACATTAATTTCAAACTTACGAAAAATGAAACTTCATGACAACATCTTGTATATTTTATCTAAGATATTTGTTATAGAATTTCACCTTTTAAAATTTGAAATTCATGAGACTAGGACAGTATCATGGTCTCATGAATTCCAAACGTATCTATTTCTCAATGACTTTTGAATATTTGGTTATTTTTCAAATCAAGCTCGAAATGGCTATTTTTTGAATTTTACCCGATAGAAGAGTTAGTAAATATATATAAAGCCCGATAAAAATTGAGAAAAAAAACATGCTTTATGAGTTGTACCTGTGGCTCATAGTCTGGTCCTAGTAGAACATTTGATGCTTTGATATCACGATGTATTATACGATGTTTACAACATTTGTGAAGATAATGTAAACCTCTAGCAATTCCCAGGGCAATTTTATATCTCATTGGCCATTCAAGTGATTTGTTTGATTTTCCTGCAAAGAAGCAAAAAAAAGTCAAAAATTGATGGTCATCAGTTCGAGAACGTAAAATGTTCCAATTCCCTTATATAATATATGTAAAAGATTATACAATGTTGTCAATCTTTACCTCGCAGAAGTAAAATAACAATCTATTAAACGCCATTCCTTATGGTTAAAATTACTAATTCACCCCTAACAAGATCATGGTGTGCGTACAAAAAACCATCTCTCTCTATATATATGTAAAATAAATTGGTCGTAGCTAGCTAACAAATCGTTCTCTGATGATCTGTCGTTAATTTGTCCAATCCAATTCTGATACTGGATATGATTCACTAGCTGCTAGACATAGCACATAAGCCAACAATAGTAATATAATGGAACATGGATTATTCAACTTGATTAACGATGAATTAATTTTGTTGTTTAACTACAGAATCTATCGATCGAGATATAATGAAAAGAGTAAATTAGGTTAAAAGGCATACCATGTAATGCTGAAGAGAGAGTGCCATTTGGATAGAATTTGAAGATGAGATAGAATCCATTTTCAATGCAATAACCAACTAAACTTGCTGTATTTGGATGATTAACATGGCTAATTATACCTAATTCCATTAGAAATTCTTTTTCTTTGTTCATATTATTGCTGTCTTTTGCTAATCTTTTTACTGCAATTCTTCTTCCATCTTCAAGATCTCCTCTATATACATCTGAGTATCCTCCTTGTCCCACTAAATTCTCTACAAAAAGAAGAAATAAATCAATTACATTTCACAAAATTGAAATTTTATACCATTAATTAATTAAATTCATGATTTAATTAGTTTATTTTCCTTCCCCAAATAATAATTACATCTCAGACCCAAACATAATAATTACGTCTAGTCCCAAACATTATATATATCCTTACTATTTTATTTAGGTTCAACACATAAGGGTTGCGGTATACGATGCTTTGCAACATGATCTTAGTAAGGGTGATCTTGAACTTTTACCTAATCTCCCGCGCATAGACAAAAATAACTTATGCACATAGTACAACTACAACTAATTATGCCTGATAGGCAACATAGATCATATTTTAAATTAATTTTGTTAACCGGAATCAAAAGTTCAAGACTAATACCCTTTATTGTGTACTATTTTAAAGAAAAATGTCCCTTAATTTTAAAAGCCAAACTTAGCCCATTGGACTAAGGGGGACATAATTCAAAGAGTAGCCTTAAAAAGGCCATTTGGTCAAATATATGTATATAATTTATGTATAACATATGTATCATTGTGCATAAATAATATATAATCTATATATATATATTGATTAGAAAAATTTAACAATAAATCTGTCAAGCTATTTATGTGAAGATCCTTTCCGAAAGAGGTAAAAGACATAATAATATATATTACACATGAAGAACACAAACCTGGATGGAAATAATTTGTAGAACTTGCAATCTCCTCATAGCTAAAACACTTCAATGGAGACATTGGTTTATTTTCCTCGTTTTGAAATCTTGAACTCTTCTTCCTTGAGCTCGAATCAAAAGGTGAACGTAAAAAAGACGAAATTCGCCTCAATGGAGACATTGGTTTCTTGAAATGATCTTGTTGATATTTGAAATCCTTAGTCACTAATGATGATGATAATATTGAAGATTTAGTGATGGAATTTTCACCAAAACTTGAACTACTTTCTTCTCCTTCACAACCATTTAGTACAGTTCTTGGTGAATCCCTTGTAATAAGTTGTTTTTCTGAAGAAGGGGAATTATTTTCTTTAAGCCATCTTGTACTAGGTTGATGATTTTCTGCATACAAGTTGTATTTCTGACGTTAATTTCACATATGATTATTGAAATTTATTCAGTATAATATAACAGTAAAATCACGAGTTGTTTAAAGTCACATACTCACGTTAAAATAAGAAAAGTTTATACACTATATAGAGGTAAAGTCATGGCACACCTATTTTTTGTCTCATTAAAATAACTGAATTGTATCAACTGTAATAGAATGGTAACGGAACTTTATCCACTATAACGATAGAAGTGATTTTACTGTAATAGTGGGTAAAGTCTACGACTTGTTATGATTGATAAAAGTTGGCTTTTTTGATGTGAAAAAAAAGTGTGCGATAGTGGCTTAATTGTTATAGTAGGTAAAATTTAGTTTCTTTGACGTGATAAAATAGGGATAAGAGTCTGAAAAATATCTCAATTTTGGTCGGATTTGCTGTTGCGATACTAAACTTTCTTAAGGACCTATTACCTCCCTAGACTATTTAATACCGTATTTTTTACCCCCTGAACTATTTAATAGTGTATTTTAAAGGTATATATGTGCCCACGTGGACACATTACTATTTATAATTTTGCATTATTTTTTATGTCCACATGGGCAAATATATATGTTTAAAATACG